>APFE030621352.1:154215-200482 GCA_000404065.3 Pinus taeda
TTGACTAACTCCAGCCAAACCTGCTAAGTGAGACAATCTCGCTCACTCTAGCTCTTACCCCCCTCAAAGTTTTTTACTCGGGGTATTGTTAACCTGACATCCCCCCTATCACCTAGGTCTAACCCAGACTTTACCGGTGATCACCGAGGGGTACACATGCCTTACCAGGTCTTACAGTAATATGCCCATTTACATGCAATAATTTTGACTTCATTAATTTAATTTTATTTTTATTGCTGCTGCTATTCTGACCCATCCTCTCTCAATATGATTTGCTCATTTTATCATCATCATCCCTGAAAAATCAGTGCTCCCATAGTCCACAGATCCAGGCTTGGCCACGATCGCATTCATATTGGCTCCTCAACCTAACCATAATGCACTGGGAATCATCAACCCCGATACTGGAATTTGCAGATCCGCACACACCTGCTTAGGGAATCTAGTCCCCAAGCATGCACCAGGTCATTCTGTATCATCTTCCAAATGTATTTCCACGCACCCCTCGAGAACACTAGCACCATGATCTCCACGAACTCCGTCTTGTGGATATCCACGTCAGGCTTCTGCTTCGTCAGTATCCACGTCATACTACTATTCAGATATAGCCCTGGCTGCGATATCTGTGGCCCGTGCCTTTTCACGACCTTCAAATATTCTTCGGTGTCAAAATTGTCGACCCCCAGATCTTCGTTCCCTTGGCCCACTCGTTGAGACTCTCATCGTAATGGAAAAGTATCATTGTAGGAAAAATTTAGCGACGACTTGGTTAATTGCATATTTCATCCACATGCCCACGCAATTTCCATCCATAACTGCACTTTTTCCGCTACAACAACTCTTCTCATTCATTTTTATTTGTGAGTTGTTGCTGCTTTCCAACCTCCTAGTCCAGGTATCCACGCAAACACTGACAGAGGTACGCACTGCAAACTTCATGCAGGGCATGATCTCTTTATTTCAATGAAACACCAGCGATCTGATCCGAAAATCTTGCAGATCACGCTCCCGTTTATTTTTATTTCACAGTCCATATATTTACCAGGCGCAATCTTTGTCTCAATTGTAGATCTACATCAGATCTTACCAGCTCTAGCTCCTTCACAACGAGAACCAGTGTTTCCTTCGCCGCCTATGACTCCAGCTTTGTCAACGCACTTCAACCCATAGTCTGTTGTAGAATCTCAGACCTTTCCACTTGATCCATGGCCTTAACCATTACTACTCGTTGCCATCGACTAGCAGGCCATTTAGGGGAAACCTCGCTCTAAACTTGAGATCTACACCATATTTGACTTTATGGAAGCGCGCAACCACTGAATCTACATCTTCAAACATCAGAGGGGACAGATCTAATCAAATCATTCTCTTCCCACAATGTCGTCGGCTGGTAATTCCGTATTATGATCATGGTGATCTCACCATGGCGCCTGCAGATTGCCTCCTGCAAGGCAATCCACCATCGACAACGATTGTAATGACATCTGACAACTGGAGTAATTTACCCGCATCTTGAGCGCATGAGGAGACATACAGGAAAACCCAAAAACACAGCCACGGCACTAGCAACCCTTTTCTGGATCACATCTGACCAAATCCGTCTTCTTCAGATATACAAATCTTGTACCATTATTTTCCAGACCCAGATTTGTAAAAGGCCGCATTGATCTCATCAGGCCCTATAAACCCCTAGCATCAAAGAATCCCTTTGAAGCCAATATCTGGCTCCGATACCAATTGTTAAGAATTTACTGCACAACATAAATAATTACTGAGAGGAATAAATATAAAATTAATCAGCAATAACCATAAACACATAAATACACATGTTTATCCGAGGAAAACCCCAAATCCGGGGAAAAACCCAATCATAATGAAATTTCATTATCCTTGGCCAAAACCCTGGCCAATCTGCCATGAGCCTTCACCGCTCACCTCCAGGCCATGCATTACAATGAAGTCCTTCCAGCCTTTTATAGGCTCCATTACATATAATACCACGGGCAGAATACCATGGGTGCACAATACCATGTGCCCCAAAACCATCACTATTTAACCTCGTCAACTTTTTGACTCTATCCTGAGTCAAGTTTACCTAACAAAGTCCAAATGTTTACAATGAAATTTTGATATCTATCACTTACGATAATCTTAAGGATTCCATGTAGTGTATGAACTATTTCCATGAAAGTTGTGGCTAATGTGCTTTCTTTATAAGGAGGAGAAAAAGAGAAAAATTGGGCATATTATGTGAGCCTATCCACTACTACCATGATGGCATTCTTTCCTTTCAACTTGGATAGACCTATAATGAAATCCATCAAAGCCTCTTCCCAATGTTAACTTGGTATGGCTAATAGTTGTAGGATTCATGGGGTCCCAATTATCTCTCCCTTATTCTATTGGTAGACCACACATTCAACCACAAATTTTGAACGTCAACTTTAAATGTCTTCCTAAATAAATTAATTCTTAATCATATGGTAAGTTTTTTAGAATTTTGAATGTCCTCCTATAAGAAAAATGTGCAATTCCAAAAGGACCTTTTGCTTGAGTTGGGAATTATTATGTAAGTATAGGTAATATTTAGATTAGAACAAATCATTCTTATGCATAAATTTATCTAATGCACTTAGTTCATTCTATAGTTGTTGAATGATATTGCATACCTTCTGATCTTGCTTTTATTATATCTTTGTTTCTTCCAACCAATTATATTGTGGAATGGAAATCGAACATAGTAAAGCCTTTGTGTCTTCCTCTTTCATTGAAAGTGCATTTTCCATGACATTTTGTTTTCTTCCTTTGTAAATAATTTCGAATTCATAAACTAGTGTCTCTCTAACCCATTTTTTTCACTCTAAAGATAATAATTGTTTCAAAAGGTACTTTAGACTATCATGATCAAATTTTACTTGAAAGCATATTTCTATTAGAAAAGGGTACCATTTCTTAATCGCATGTAGTATGGCCAACATTTATTTTCATAGATGGGTTTGAGTAAGTTCTTTCCTTTAATTTGGTTGCTTTAAAAGGAAATGTGTATTTATTCCTGCATTAAAATTGCACCAATACTATAGCTTGATACATCACACTCAATAATAATAAAAATCGTAAAATTAAGTGTGGTTAGGATGGGAGTTGTACGGATAGCCTCCTTAAGTTTTTCAAAAGATTTAGTTGCTTCCTGAGTCCAATGGAATGCATCCTGATGTTAAAGGTGTTGGTATTTGACCATAATTCTTGACAAACTTGTAGTGATAGTCTATCAATCATGAAGATCCTCTAAAATTTTTGAAAATTTTTTAAAATGGTCATTCTATCATAGTTTTAATTTTGTTAGGGTCCACATTGACACATTCATGATATACAAAATGACCTAAATATTCCACTTATTGAACCTTAAAAGCACCCTTAGAATACTTTACATATAGGCCAAATGGCATCATCAAAAAGTCATAATGACTTTCATAGGCTCTAAATGATGTTTTGGGAATGTCTTCTTACATCATTCTAGTTTAATCATATCCAAAACAGAGATCTAACTTGGTAAATAAATCTGTTCCTTACAATTCATCTAATGATTCATCAATAACAAGAATAGAAAACTTATATTTAATGGTCATTTTTTTAGTTGTCTATAATCTAAATACATAGACCACAAACCTTCGTTCTTTTGAACCATCACCACTAGAGTAGAGAAAGCACTTTGGCTAGGTTGAATGATGCCGGCATCTAACATATCTTGAATCATACACTTAATCTCTCTTTCATACATATGGTTTCATATAAGACCTAATGTTAGGTGGTACACTTCTTGGTTGCAAATGAATAGCACAATCATTATCTCAAGTGGGTGGATTACCCTTGAGCATCTCTTCAAATACCTTCTAATAATTTTTGGTAACTTTTTGGAGATCCACTAAAGCAGATGGTATAAATATCATGAACATCCATTGAACATAATTGTGCATTATATCATTGTACCTTTCTAGGTAAATTTCTCATGCTATTAGAGTTTATAACTAGATGGTTTCCCTTAAATACCTTTACAACCAATTTCCTTACCCTCTAAGGAAAACCTAACAAAAATTTCATGAATGTTAAGAGTTGTTGTTCCCATTGATTGTAAGCATTGGAGCCGTAATATGACATCAACACCATCCATGTGAATTGCAATCATGACACAATCTAATAAATACTCCCCCATTGTGAGCTTAATACTATGCCACTTCCTTGAACAATTTATGGTATCTCCAACTACAATCATTACTTGATACTTTGGTGTTGGAAATATACACTAATTGAGTATTCTCACTAGTTTGAAATTACTGAAGTTATTGGCACTATAATAATCAGTCAACACTATTATGTTTTTCATTTTGATATATCCTTCTATCTTGAAGGTTTGTGCAATATTGATGCCAAACAAATGCATGATTAGATATGGTTGGGGTAGTCTCTTAGCTCTAGATCTTGTGATGGTTCTAGTTCTTGATCTTTTTCCTCTTCATGGTCTATGTAGAATAATTTATTCTTGCCACATTTTTGTCCTTTACTAGTCGTCACAATTGAAACATAATCTCTTTGCTCTTATTTCATCCATTTGTTGAGGTGTCAACTTTATCGAATGAGTGAGATTAGATGGAACATGGTACTATTTATAGTTGCTAATGACCAAACTTTTAATAGTTTTATTTTTACTTTCCATTTATCTTTCCATAATGAAAGAATGCTCTAAGGATTTAGGTTAAAAAACAAATACCTCATGTTGAATATTCTCCTTTGAAGTGTCTATAAATATATATAATAAAGCATCCTTTGGAATGTTCTTTATTTTGAAACTTATCTTTTGGAATTGTTCAATATGATCCATAATTGGATCTTTTTGTTAAATATTTATTAATTGACCAAAGTTTAATAGAGTCATTTTTCTGTTCACAAAGCTATTGGTACCAAACAAATTGATTAAGTTTAAAATATAATAATATAAGAGTTTCCTTTTCTATAAAAAATTTGATCTATTTGGAATTTAAGTTATAAGATATTTCCCATTAAATTTTATCACATCTATCTGGGGATTAAATAGTTCACTAAATCTAACTGGACCCCCCAATGATGTGGATCTAAAAGTGATGAATAATAATGATTTCGGAACTCAAAGTTTTATTCTCTCCACATTTTCATGATTTCCTCGTTCTTGATATCTCCTTTAGAAAGTCTCTTATCTAGGATATCTAACAAGATGGTTGACATGGAATTTTGCAAATTTTCCATCTTCTTTTCCATCTATTCTATACTTTCATGCATCCTAATTTCCATATATTCTCTATTATCATTCTAAGTTTTTATTTTCCATTTATTGTATTTCTCTTTGTGTACTTACCAAATCATTACTTGTTTTTTTTTTTTTTTTGTAAAATAAGGTCTTTTATATTATTACTACGCAAATATACATAACAAAAATTTTCTTGGTACTAGTATGCCACTAGGGAAACTAGACCAATAGCACAAATTCAAAATTTTCCTTTTGAAAATTCCATGGATAATCATGAACTAACAGAAAATATAAACTAATAAGCATAAACATTAACATTTCAGCTTCTTGAGTTGTGTTCTTCTTCAATTGATAGGCTCGCTTGATCATATTTCAGGAGGGGGATCCACACAAAAAGGTGGTTGTCATTCGCTTTCATCAAAGGAGGAGGAAAAATAAACATAGTTTCCCAAAGCCTTTGTTGGCCTAGTGATTTTTTTGTCCAACTTGTCTACCTTCTCCACTAATTCTGCCATACAAATCATCAACTCGTATAGTGTAAGCTTTGTTAGTGAGCACCTTTCCCATCAAAGCTTTCATGTGCTAGTATAGGTTAATTGTTTGCATATAAAATGAAGTCCAAGCCCTAGTTGAACTACCTACATTAGGTATCCAATCCTTGGTCTATCTTTCCACATGCCTATTGGGCATAAATCTTTTGCTTTATCTCACTTGGTCTTCCACTTCTTAAATGGCCCTATGTACCACTTCAAGGATGATATTTCTATATCTATTCATCGTGACATGGGAATATAACTATGCACAGTTTTGACCCATTGGAGATTGCAATGAGTTAGGGGCAAGGGGGGCACCCAGATGACCTCTTCTCCTAGTACATTGAGGGCCTAAAAGGCAACATGTATCCATCTATCAAACACATAATTGAACTCCACCCTAGGAATGGAAACACTGGCGAGGGTTGATGGCTGTTGAGCCACACTGAGAGGGAGAAGATCAGTAGAGAGAAGGGTGGGGAGAGCACTATCTTCATAAGGGATATGACAAAAGATATCACTGTATGGAAATACAAAACCCAAGAGTCAGTCACCAACAAAACAAGGACTAAAATCATGGTGGGGAAATTATATGTGTTATAATCCCAAAATTAAATTATTAATCGAGGGCTCATAAGCTTTGAGGCACAAGCGCAGGATCAGAGCATCTAACCTAAACTAAAATCATGAAATATGAAATCTACTCCTAAAGTAAGTATGAAATTTTTATTCCTAGTTTGAAACTAATCTATTGGTAAAAACATGTTCAAGCAATACCAATCATTGTTTAAGCAATTCTAAGCATTGTTCAAACAAAACTAACTCTAATCAATATCTGAGCAATATTAACTACAACCCAAGCAATACAAATTACCATTCAAACGATTTTAATCTCAATCTAAGTAATAGAAATTTGCAATCCAAACAATACAGATTACTATTCAAATGATTTTAATATCAATCTAAGTAATGGAAATCTCAATCCAACCAATTCCAATCCCCATCCCCTGGGCTTATAAGGCCAGCTAAAGAGAACTTCAAACTAACTTCTTAATCCTATCTAGTTCACACCTTCAACTTTGCAAGGCTTCAAAGGGAACTAAATGACAGTTTGAAATTAATATTCTTACGTTGCCTAAATTAACACACTCATATTTGAAAGACTTCAAAGATCAAAGCTTATTTCTAATTTGAAAACTGATCTAAATAAACTTAGAAAATATTCTATGGAAAAGAAAAGTAACTTGTGTTCTAAACGCGATTTCACTATAGTTACTTTGAATCTCAGCGTTATGCTACCACTCTTAATATATTAACGTATGATCTATATTAATGAATAATGTTTTACCTTTTTTTTTTTTCTGGGTGTTCTATATAAAATGCAATGCTATAGAACTCTGTGTTATTGATAAGTGCACATGATTTAAAACTATAAAGATCGAATCCAATTTGAATTGACAAGTTGAACTCATAACACAATTATCATTTTCGAAATTCGTTTGAAATTGGAAATCGTTTTTCTAAGTATTCTTAATTGTGGAAATATGATTGAGAAATCATTCATGCACAAGAAACACTAATTAACATTGTCCTTATGTTCACAAAGGCTTAAAGACAATGTGTTTTTCTAGATTCAAGAAAAAAACAACACAGTGGTTTAAGTATAGAATGGAAAATAATAAATCTAAGATCTATTTGGCAAACAACTTTAAAACGAGATATAAACTCATGAATCGCAGTAAAACACGCATCCTACCATTTATGTCAATTACAAAACTTGTTTCCAGGTGGTGGTGGGCCGTTTGCCACTTCCTGGAGCAAGTCTAAACTAGCCCAATGCTTTAAGAACCAGAAATCATATCACTTACATAAATATAGATGTTGAATCAAGATTATGTATCAAGGTTCAACAAAACGTAAGTTCAAATAACAAATACATTAGTCTCCAATGCCTCCTGAGCATATAGCTACTTGCAACAATATTACTTAGCGATACTTCCCTCTCTTTACATACATAAAACATCAGGCTTTATATAAAGTTCAGTCGACAAAAAATAGATGTAACTAATTAACTAGAAAAAGAAAACATATAACACCAAGACTAAAATTAAGTTGTATGAAATCTTCTTGAACAACTTCAAACAGATCTCAGTTGAGCTTATCTTGATCATAGCATGAATGATGAAACCAACTCCTTATTAGGCATAAGGAGATCAGCTCTGGAATGCCAAAGATTTGACTGAACGTCTACTGCCAAATAGAGTAAAGGAACAAACCGAAGCCAAGTAAGGAGAACAGATCAAATGAAAATACTTCTAGAAGGTGCAACAAAATGTCCCAATCGTGGTCCTCCACGTGGCTGATCCAAAACCATCAAGCCCAGATTTTCTATACTTAACCCACAGTTTCGACACTGATTATGTACTTAATACTCCCCTCACCATAACTTCTTCGTGATAGAATACCTTGATTCTAAACAAAACCCGCGTACAAAATCAGTACAGAATCAAGATTAACCCAGAATGAGGGTATTCTAAACAAAACCCACTTCTCAGAATCTTGATATTCTTCCCCATTTGATCACAAATTTTAGATCTTCACCTACATGAATTTTGCATTCTGTACTTAGTCTTGTAGCATTTAGTTTAATTAACTTACGAAGAATTTTGGCAATGAATCCATGTAGTAAATAAACTTGGCAAAACCATCATTAGCAAATCATAGCAAACTCATATCTAATTATTAAAAATTCAAGAAAACTAATGATAATTAACAACAAAGTGTAAGATATGAATTAGCAGCAAGTTGTGGAATTATGGTATGAAATGAGTTAAAAATATAGGGAATTAGGTTATGAATAGTGGTATTATACGGTGGAAAATGGGCATATTTGAGGCCCAACAAATCCACTAAATGCGACCAAGCTAAAACATACTTGGCATCTAAATTCAGGGTCGAACTCTGAACTTCAAACAATGAAAACCACCAAAACTAATAGAATCAAAGCATGCATATAAAAGCAAGCATTATGTAGCCAAAGTTTCCTACTAACATTGAAATCAAAACAATTACTACAAGGAAATTCAAAGTGAAGAAAAGAGATATTGCAAACCTGCAATGCCCCCTTTGTTGTTTCAGTTCTCTGGTCACAACAAAACCCAAAATACCTATGTTCCAACTAAGGAGGACCACCAAGCCTGCATGCAAGGCTAAATCCATTCCCCAACACGCATTGTTTTTCCTTTTTTCTTACATTTCCAATATCAAGAATAGTATGTTCACAGAGGAAGGTAACTTCCAACACCCTCTGCACATGGAGAGGTCCCCGAACTAGTATATAATTTACCAACCTTCCTTCCTTGTCGTCATTCCCCCACCAAATCTTACCATACTCCATGTTCGAGCCTGATTCAAACATTTTTTTTTCTATCTACACCTCTGGTCTAAGCTTGAGGTGGGTCATCCTTCCCAGGATTCCCACACATCCAAAAATCTCTCTACCATCTGCTCCCACGCTTCTTCCATACACCAACATACAACCTCCCATGCAAGGCACCATTTGGTAGTAGCCCTGCCACTCATCATTAATTGCACCACTATCATGTCACTCAATGAAGTCCATCCCACTATTTAAGCACTCTTCATGGGGGACCAAATAATTAATTGTTATTAACCTACCACTCAATTCATTAATTGCTTCTCTAACTTGGATCGTTGATTATGTATCCCTTCCCTTTCTTCACAAGTCATAGTTGAACTCTCTAGAGGTTTATCTGGAGTGAAATTTCTTGTAAAACCCTTTCTTATGTGAACAATTAATTATACTCCCATTTATCCTCTTAATCACACTTCTAAATGAGCAAAAATATCTTCCAATCAAAATGTATTCCAATAGTAAGTTAGATACATTTAAAACATTGAGTTGGAGATTGTTTTGAAGCTAGACATTCTCCTAGTGTATCTTTGAAAATTCAGTCTTTCTAAGTCAAAATTTCAACCTATAGTATTCCAATATGTCTTTTGAATTCATGTTACAAGATTTTTACCATCAAATTCTCTCCTATCAATCTTGGGAATTAAATAATTCCTTAGTTCTAAGTGTAACCCCCAATGATGCAAATCTAAAGGTGATGAATAATCATGATTTTGGAACTCCGTCTTTAATTCCTCCACATTTCTCTCTTGATATCTCCTTTAGTGAATCTCTCATCTTAGATATGTAAGAATGGAATTTTGTAATTCTTCCATCCTTTTATCCATCTCTTTTTCCATCTATTCTATATTTTCATCCATCTTGTTTTCCATCTATTATTATTTTCTTCATGACTCATGGTTGAGCTCTCTAGAGGAATTCATGATATAAGATCTTTGGAATTCATGTTAGGAAGATGGTTAACATGGAATTTTACAAATTTTCCATCTTTTTATCCCTATTCTTTTTCATCTATTCTATATTTCCATCCATCTTATTTTCTATCTATTCCATATATTACCATTTCTTTCTTGGCTCAAGATTGAGCTCCCTAGAAAAAATCATGTCACAGGATTTATGGAATTCATGTTAATGATATGGTTGACATGGAATTTTGCAATTCTTTGATCTTTTTATCCATCTTATTTTCCATCTATTCTATATTTTCATCTACCTCATTTCCCATTTATTACATCATGTTTTCCATCTATTCCCTATCATCATTCTTGTTATTTTCCATCTATTGTATATATTTTCTATCTATTCTATATTTTTATCTATTTCATTTTCTATTTATTCCATAATGTTTTTCATCTATTCCCTATCATCATTCTTGTTATTTTTCATCTAATGTATTCCTCCTCGTGTATTTGCCAAATCATTACCCATTATTGACCTACCACTTAATTCATTAAATTGATTCTCCAACTTGGATAACTAGTTATATATTTGTTCACTCTCTTCATGACTCATGCTTGAGCTCTCTACAGTTTTACCAAGAGTAATATTCTTATGAAACCCTTTGCCATATGAATAATTAATATACTTCCATTTTTTCTCTTTATTGCAATTTTAAATGAGGAAAACCAAATCATACGATCAAAATTTATTTTAATGGTAAGTTGCGTAAATTTAAAATCTTAATTTGGAGATTTTTTTGAAATGCAACTTTATCATGATGTATCTCTAAAAATTCAACCTTTCTAAATCTAAAATTTCAATCTATAATACTCTCGTGTCTTCTCTACAACACCATATGTTTGACCGAGATTCAACGTACCAAGTGAAAGTTCTGTAACAATCACAACACTCGCTAGTTCTTGACCCTTTCCCAATAAAAAAATTGTACAAAATGCCATGTGTCCAATTTTCTCGATATAATTTTAAATTTTTTACTAGAAACAATATGTTCTTTTTTTCTTGCCAACAATATTAGTGGAACTCAATTTGGGCCTTTATAACTTCATGTATAGCAATTGCGCCAAAAACCCCTATTTGAAATTTGTTTTTGGACTAATCGAAAACCCTAATTTTCACAATCAGTATTTCCAGAACTATAGTTTTCCAGATCCCAAAATTTATACCATAGTTAATTTGATATGTCTCCTCAAAATCCTAAAAATTTCATAATCTGAAATTCCATCCAAAAAATTATAGCATTTCCAAAACTATAGCTTTTCAGATCCCAAAATTTCTACCATAGTTGCTTTGATATGTCTCCTCAAAATCCTAAATTTTCATAACCTAAAATTCCATCAAGAAAAACTACAGCGAAAACTTTTAGATAACTCATTTTGAGACTATTTTCAAGGCTAACTTCATCGAATATGTTACAAAAAAATTATTATCGAAAACTTATAAATTTTACCACATATATTCATTGTCTCCTCGTAATCCTAACAATTTAAAACTTTTAGATAACTCATTTTGAGACTATTTTCAAGGCTAACTTCATCGAATATATTACAAAAAAATTATTATCCAAAACTTATAAATTTTACCACATATATTCATTGTCTCCTCGTAATCCTAAACAACTTAAAACTTCTATGGAAAAAGTTATAATGAAAATGTCAAGATGACTCATTTGAAACTAATTTCAGAACTATCACAAAGTGTTACTTTCATAGGATATATCGTAGAAAATATGATGAACTAGAACCTGCAGCGTTGACCAAATGTACCTTGTTATTTCTTGTCAATATGTCCAAAATTTAGTTGTCTAGAACTTCCCGTCAAAAAAGATATAGCAAAAAATGCAAGATGTCTCGTTTGAAGGAGAAAAACCCTAGAATCGTAATGTTTGATACCAATGTTAACAACCAACACCAAAAGAACCTAAAAATATTTAGTAAAGTAATTCCAAACCTTTTAAAATAGATATAAAAATAAAAAATAAACCTCTAAGTGGGCAACCTCCTTTTACAATAACATAAATGTACCTTTTACAATAACATAAATGTACATTATGAGATGATTTTAAAACTAGATCTCTTATTTATATATTATATATATATAATTAAAAAGTATTGAAATCGCTTAAAAAAAAACTAGTATTTAACTAAAAGCTCAAAAGGCTCTCAAGTGGTAAAGACAAAGAAGTGGCTGAAATAGAAGTCGACCCAACACATGGTTACCATTATTAATTGTGGCTTGATTAGTGTTGATAGCAAATGCTCAATGGTTCTTCATATACACACATTATAAGGTAGTTGATTTTTCAAGTATTATCTTATAATACGTTACTCATCTCGATTACCCAATTAAAAATAAAAATAGATTTACTTGTGCTTAAGATAAAGTATACCAAATGCTATGCTTAATTTATATGGGTTAACTTTACAACCTTTAACATAAGACCATGAAATCAAACTAGTATTGAATGGTAAAACTTAAGCCATTTATATGGCTCCATTGAAACCCACGGGAAGGTTGCACATTTGAGAAAGATAAATATCTTTCTTAAATGATAAGTAAAGAATTAATATTGGGGTAACAATAAATCATGAAACAAGAAGTCAGTAAGCGTGCTTTACACTAACTATACTTGTTACTCAACAAGGTGTATACTATTTTAAAAAAAAAAACCCACAGAAATCCAACTTACACGAGACCTGCATGTTAATTTGTATTAGGTTGTATATAATGGAAGACAATCGGAACATGTAAAATACAAATCAAAATTTAAATCAAACAGTTGGGAATGGAGGTGGAGAACCATTAAAATGGAAACCAGAAATATTAAGCATTTATAAGTATATGTGTGCACAAGCATGTTTACACGCACTAAGTGGCGAGGGGAAAGACTTTTTTTGAAAGCATAGAACTTCTTGGTGCATGGGAGCGGGAGGTTGGCATATATATATATATATATAAGAACTTATTACATTAAAAGAAAACAAACCACGTTTTTTGTAATGAACCAACCATTACACTTTAAAGCAACAATACACTACAATGCTATTTATATGGCTCTGCCAAAATTCAGGGGAAGATTACAGAGCTGTGGGGAGTAAAAAACTACGCTTACAGTTTATATATTGGGTCGTCCTGAATCTTGAAGAAAGTTAGTAGGATAACAATCTATATTTTGGCATGGCAATAGAGACATGGTTTGGATCCTTGTGATAGGTTTCCGAGCAAATAGAAAACACAAATCCAACCTTTTTACAAGCCAAGCATAAGATAAAAAAACTAAATCTCTATGTCAGCGAGTTGGACATGGAATATGTAGCTTGGATTCTTATGATGACTTACCAAACAAATTATGTAATAGATCACATGGGGTGTAAAGTGCAATTTGGATGTCTAACCAAATCACCGGACATCACCGGACATGAAGAACGGATGGGATCTTGAAAATGAGAATATCAGACCTCAAATCAAATCATGGGCATGAAAAAAGCAGATCAGATTTTATAAATAAGAATACTAAGTATGGGATTAGATTATACAAATCATAATTTCAAATTGCTTCGAAGGACGCGCACTGGTTTCTTGTTCCCCATTTAAATGTTTGACCTCCACAATTGGTTTGGTTTAAATCCTTTAAGCAGTCATCAATGAACTGCCAGCTGCCATTTGGGGAGCCATACCTTTCAACAAATCTGATGTCATCCTGCTGCATTGGGGCCTGGCCACCTTGCTGGAAAAACCATAGCTAGTGCAAGGAATCAATCTGCCAGCACTTGGACCTGAACCTGAGATGTCCTCAAACCCCAAAGGACTGGAGATTCGAAGAAGGTGACTTTGCCAATCTACCTACCGGCCTAAGCCATTCTTAGTTAGTGCACCTTCCCCAACAAACATGTCCCTGGGATGAGAAGATGTGTCTCCAGGATGCGGAGACATCCCTCTAGGAGGCACATCCACGGACACATTTCTTGGGGCCGCAGGTGCGTCTGCTGGCAACAAAGCTACATGGATATACAACTTTGGTTCGATATTTAAATAATTTGAGAGTAAACAGTTATAAACCTTTGCAAGCTCCCTCTTTCATGTAACATTGCATGATGTTTTAGGCATTTTGTAACAGAATTGTCAATACACGGGAAAAAACCATTTTTCAGAATGGAAGTTCTTCCAATAAATCAGTGGTCTAAAGTCAGTGCCATGTTCAAGTTGTCATTACTCACAAAACTCATCCATCTAATATTTTGTCTGAAACAGATCAATACACTGCAGTAACGAATGTAAGAAAGATTTCAAATATAAAATTTCGACAACCATTTCAATCATTGTAGGGTCAAGAATTGACTTTGTTTGGGTCCAATCTTAGTTGCAGATTTGTATCTTGAAAGCAAAGTCAGGGAAAAAGAAAAAAGATAAATAGAAAGGAATAAAATGGGGTAGATGCTAAATTCTGTATGCAACACTAACAAATATCTGAATCAGATTGGTATTAGAGTGCTCAATCAATTATAAAAAAGGAAACTGCTAATAACATAATCTACTCTTCAGCTCTGCTTCCCAGTCATCAAGGGCAAACTCAAAATGCCTCTAAAGCGAGCAAATTAGTCATAAGCAGTGTGTGCTCACAAAGCAATTGTAAGGCAATCATATAGCTTCATCAACTAACCAGATGCTAAACTCTACATTACTAATGTTCTGGAATTGATCAGAATTTACCAGAAAGAGTCTGATTGGATAAAGTAACAAGGGCAAAACTTTTCTCAGATCAATAAAAACAAGAAAACTCTCCTCACAAATGAAACGTTCTACATGACTAAATTCTATTTTATCATTTTGCAGGTTGAATATATCATGAAACAGTAGCTGCAAAAAGCCATAGCAAATATGATCTAACTGGGTAGATATCAAAGACTTCCTTCTGCCGTTTTTTCATACAGCATGGTTGCAATGAGAAAGATGAAGGAAGGGTGATGAATTTCCCATGCCCAAATGAGATGCAATTCCATCTTCACTGGGACATATTAGTAAACCCTACATGGCTCTTAGAAATCAGTCTTGTACTTTATTTTCATTGATGATCAAGAGCTTTGACCTTCAGTTGACCTAGGCTTAGCTACATTTACTCGTATAGATCGACCTTCCACGTCCTGGAACCAACACAGAACAAACCATGGATTGAATCAATAATGTTCATGCTTTAGTTTAAATTTTATCTTACTTTTAAATCTTAATCATCAAAGGGAAATTTAGAAAAAAAGATGAGAAAACATTTCATTCCTAACAGACAAAGTGAAATATTAGCTTGATGCATCTTGAAATCAGAATCACAAAAAGCAGAAAGATAATAGCAGTTACCAATCCGTCCATTTCAGAAAGAGCAGCCTCTACTTCAGTTTCTGATGAGAAAGAAACAAATCCAAACCCTCGCGATCTTCCTGTTTCACGATCCTGTATAACTTTTGCACCCAGCACATTCCCATTTTTGTTGAATACTTCTCTAAGAGCTTCTGAGGTTACACTCCATGCAAGGTTGCCAACATAAATCTTGTGTGGACTGTCAACAAAACCACCAGAATTAGAAGGTGACCTTGCTGGACTCCTACCATTTGGTAGTCTAGGAACCTCTGGAAAGTTGACCCTCAGATTGCGCCCACCTATTTCCTGCATTGATAAAGGGCCAACCAAATCACTTCAGTCAGATAACTGTTAACAATGGACTAACCAAACACAGGAAGCTCCTAAATCTGATTATTTTTCTTTTCTTAACCCATCTAAGACAATCAGGATATAATATTTTCTAGAACATTAAAAAATTCATATCAACTGTGATAAAATAGGATTTAGAAAACAAAGCTTCAATTGATCCCTGTATGAAAAGATGAAACACACAGACAACTCTTAAGAAAGAATATATTCCCCTCACTTACAAAGCCATTAAACTTTTCAATAGCTGCTTCAGCCTCTTCAACGGTGCTCATTGTAACAAATGCAAATCCTCTGCTTCGCCCACTGGACCTATCATAAATTACCTGCACCCATTAAGCATTTTCAGTGTTCCATGTAAGCATGTGCTATATAAAAAGGGATGCCCACAACATATCCCTGAAACAAAAAATATTTTCAGCCTACATATACAAAGGTATCGAAGCAATTAGGCATGAGATGACAGAAGATAAATTGTCACCCAATCCTCCTCATGTCCTCATGTTAAGGGTTGTGTGGAGTCTGAATTATTTCTATGTAACTGTACTGGAACGTGTGTCTTCAGAAATGCAAATCAATCCTACAAATTGCAAACTAAACAGGTTGAAAACTTTGTTAAAAGTGAAAAAAAAAAATCCTGATCTAGATTGGTTTATCCACCAACCATTTTCTTTGGTTAAAGTAGTCTAGTAGGGTTGAAATTGAAAATGGGTGCCCAATAAAGACCATTTCACATTTTGCAAAACGGCGGAAACAAGTATTGAGACAAAGGGAATGGGCAAGCATGTCATTATATTTGGTAGGGGCAGGTACATTTTAGCTCGTGAAGTAAATTCATAAGTTGCTGGTGTGAAGTAGTGAACCTCTTAAGTGATGGTGAGAACGCAGGTGCCTAATGGCTAATAAGGATGTGCTTGTCCTTAAGCACTGTGACAGCCCCTGGCTAGTTCCCCTATTACAGACAATGTAACCATTTGTTATAATTAAAAATGGCTGAGAATTGGGACACAGATTTCAAAGTTTGGGGGGGAGATTGCTTGGGAATGGAAGGAAGCTTGGTTATTAAATTACAGTCATGGAGGCTGGCTGGTATGTCTTCAATGGGCTGACTACCCCATTAATTTCAGCTGAAGAAGAAAGGACAGAGGACATACTCCTTGGAAAAATCTACAAGTAAAGGGACAAAAAATTGAATGAGGAGCCGCGATGGCAGGGAGGTCGGCCTGGGCAAATGCACGACCAGGCAACCACATATGGTTGCAACGGCATTATGGAGGGCTGCAGAGACACTTCTGACAAAAAGGATAACATGGCCAACAAAGAGTGGGCCAGCAGAATTTGGAGGCCGAACAGACAACTGAAAATTCAAGCAAGAACGGGGGGATTTTTGACAATCCGGTCATTCACGAATGGGGGGAATCAATGGACGAGGAAGGAGACTCCAGGAAAGCAGCGTGAGAAAGAACACAAAGGCAGAGGCGATAGCCCTCTGAGGAGCTGGAACAAAGAATTGCGTGAGAGCACGCAGAGGAAGGGCACATGACAGAGAGGCATCAAAGAAGTAGAGTGTGCACAGCAGAAAAGGAGGCATACGAGCTTGGTTCGAGGGTGTTGATTTTTCAAGTGCAATAGATACAAGCACTAATTTCTGAAAAACTGATAATTATTTCTAATGATGTAGATATTCTTTTAGCATTTCCAGTTTATCATTAAGTAATTACACTTCAAAAATTCAACCATAAATGCACAAGGACAATAGAGATCATAATGCACAAAGAGAACACAAGATTTACCCTGGGAAAACCCACTTGGAGGAAAAACCCAGCAACCTTCTCCTTAGAGAAATTCTTCAATTCAACAAGATATACACCTAATTCTGCTAGCCAATATGATGGTAAAACTGACCAACAATACAATGGTCAAACCTTGTCAAACTGCCCTCTTGTCAAGCCCAGCAAACTCGGCCCTGCCTGATCTGCCTGGGCCAAAATTCGGCCTCCCAAAAACTGCCCAGAAACTCAGCCCTTCTGCCCAGAATTTCGGCCCTGCTGCCCAGAAGTGCGACCTATTGTGCAGAATATGCCCAGAAAATTCGCACGTGTGAGGATAGAGAGATATAAAAGAGAGAGATATATTCATCCTTCTTCTTCATCCTTATTCTTCTTCTACATCACTTGGATGCCCAAAAGATACTTTGTTGTGTGTGAGATCGAACGGTGCCTTGTGGAGGAGGTCAAGTGCCATATATATAGTGTTCTACCTAGTCGAATGGGTGTATCTCTGCCTGGGGCAGAGTTGACAAGTTTTGAGCCAAAACTTCGAAATTCGAAATTCTCATTTGAAACCAACATGAAGAACATGTCTCATATTAATCATTTTGAGGGCTAATTAATAAAATGACATGAAGAACATCTTACATTTTTATTTTATATTTCAAGAGCTAAAATATCAATTATGAAGACCGACCATAGCTACAAAATTTAACTCCCTCTTAGCTATATATATATATATCGAAAGCGTCCCTCCATGGATTGTTTGGGAGGGGCATTGGAATTTTGAAGCACTGTAAAGATCTATAGACTGTGCTCCACTTGAAAGTCAAACACATATGTGTATCTTATATGATGATGAAAAGTGCATTGAATGTCAAGATCATGGGAATTGAGTCGATTTTTGGGTTATTGTATGTTTCATATTGTTTTCCCAAATGAATTTATATTTTTATTTGTTATTGATTGTGGACTGTACACATGGCCATGCTGTTTTGGTTTGTGATTTTATGATTGTAGTCATGAATTTCTTTTACTGTTGCCTTCATTTTCTTTGATTGCTGCCTTTCGTCTTTCATAGTTTGGGGCCTTGGGAAAATTTGTTGGGTGTGGAAGGAAAACCACAGAGCGAATGGGGAAGAGCGAATGGGACCAAACAAAAATTGTGACGTGGATGAAGGCCCTACGTATAAATAAGAGCCGTGAAAATGAGAAAGGTTGGAGTGGGGGCAGATGGGCCAGAAAAAGGCCATCGTTGGAATACATTGGGGCAATGCACCTGAGTGTGACAACAAGCATGAACAAGGAGTACCAGTGCGCTGGAAATTAACTGTGTGAACAGCAATATCAGAAAATAAAAGTTGAAAGCGCTGGTACGAACAGCGAGGTGAAAAGGTAAAGGGAGGAATTCAGATAAAATAATTTCTTTGGCCGCTTTGGCAATTGTTGTTGAAATCCTCCCCCGATGCGGTTGCTGAGCGGCACTAGTAAGGTGATGGGACGGGTGTGCAGGGGAGGCCACCTGCCCGCCATGCGCAGAGGTGACATGTACGCTGGAGGAGAGGGACATTCCCGGTGGATTGGGTTAAATTACAGGGGACGGCAGCAAAGGAGCATTTATGCTCCGTCCATTTTCGACTGCGCAACAGGGCTCGGCTCCTCGGCAATCATGCAGACCATATTAATGGCAGGCGTGCTTCGAGGCAAGGGCAGCGACATTATTAACGGTGGCAACACAGGCGTTACCATGTTCATTCAGATATGGTTTCTTCTGCCGCCTCTGGTGCTATTGAGTTCACGCCCTGGTTTGAACACCCAGCATGTCTTCGATCCTCTCGGCTTTCTGCATCCCAATTTGGCTCTGCCCAACCCTGTTAATATGGTTAGGCCTCGGCAGCGTATGCTAAGCCGTCGTGGCTCCAACCGAGGAGGGTCCTCGCGCCCTTCAGCCGAGGCGGAGACCTTTCCCCACTGTCATTGCCATTGTCATTGCCCTCATGCGAGAGGAGCTAGCTCTCTGAGGCAGAACCAATATCTGGAAGCTAGCTCTCCTGGGTCTTCGTCCTCGCCTTTTTTTGGTTCAGCTGTCTTCACCTTCAACAGCCCTTTGAATTGCCCCCAGATCAACGCCCACGTCTCTGTGCTATTCATCGATGAAGCCCAAGACGAGGGTGAAACCAGTGCACATCAAGAGTTTACCTCACCAGTCAATGTCGCAAAGGCTACGAAAACACCCTCTGCAGACAAGGGGAAGGCAATGGAAAGACCACAAATTCAGACGGAGGACGTCCAGACGAAGCCAGATGCGACTGCGGCGAAGGAGGGCCAAGCTCAGGAAGCAGAAGAATATGGATGGTGCAGAATTGTGGAGGAGGTACCGGAAGATTAATCTGCTGCAAGGTCTCAGGTCATGCTGCTCGGAAGGGATTTTGCTTACTCCTTTTTGGCTTTGTCCATGTGTCAAAATGTTTGGCTTTGTCTTCGTGTCAAAATGTTTTTGTGTTAATGTGTCATTGTGGCACTATGCCAACGCTATTGTTTAAGGTCGGTTTTCGTAATGTTTGGATGGCTACTCTGTGTCAAATTCTCTGAATTCCCCTACACGGGATTGTTCTATTGTTTGATATCGCCCCTGTGTGGGAATGATCAGGTTCGCCCTCTTTTTTTGCTACAAGCGGCTGTTCCAGGCTGCCATTCTTCTAGGCAAATGAATCTTCTAGACAGCTTGAATGTAATTGTACTCTAGTTTTGTATATAATAGAATAGTTTTACCGAGAAAAAAAAAAATTGTTGTTGAAATCCTCTGTAGCTATTTATGGTTGGGGGCTAAAGATGGCAGATTTTTTCCCTGGGTCAGATGGGAGAAAATAGCCTTGCCCAAGAAATGGGGTGGGTGGGGGCTGAAGAATCTTGTGTCTTTTTCAGAAGAATTGGCCACGAAGGTGGGATGGAGGTTGATCTCTTCTGACAGTCTTTGGAAGGATGTGGTCTACAGGAAGTATATTTGCCCATACTGCCTCGAAAACTGGATTTTGTTCTCCAAATAAGCATTGTCTGCATGACTCAGTTGTATGGAAAGCGGTGATGAGCTCTTTTACTATTATTGAACATGGCCTGACATGGAAAGTTGGTTCTGGGGAGAGAGTTCATATTGGATTAGATGTTTGGGTCGGGTGCAATGCAAACCATTCATTGCCTCAAGAGATGGTAGCTTTTCTAAATGATGGGGTTTCTTTACTTTAAATCAGGTGGTTGATCCGCTCAGATCTTCTATTTGGGCTCCGGGTTGGATGGGGGCAGATCAGCTAAACTTGCCAACAGATTGGACTGAATTATGGCAGAATTACATCATCTCTCTAAATGCCTCCCACATCAGGATCACTGACAGGGAAGATCTATTGCAATGGATCCATTCCCCAAATAGGGAATATACCCCAAGAATGGATTCCTAAGTATTATAGCTGACAAGGAGTCGAGCGATGTAGCCTGGTGGTGGCAGCAATTATGGAAGCTCAGCGGTCCGGCTAAGTCTCAGTTATTCCAATGGTGTATCCTCGAAAATAAGCTGCCGATAGGGGGAATTTTGAAAAAAAGAAGTTTTTATGGTCCCAATTGGTGTCCTCTATGCAAGGTTGCCGAAGAGTCTATTGAATCATTGATCACCTTTTTATTGACTGCCCTTTTCCACATGTTGTATGAAACATTGCTCACACCTCTTTATCACTGAACTTGATTTGGCAGGGGTTATCGTCTTTAGATGCATGGCACTCATGGTGGGATGTTGCATCCCCAGAAAAACTGAGAAATTTGCCACCCATCATAAACTTGGGGATCTGGCTAGCAAGGAACCAAGCTATTTTTGAAAACCATTTTGTTCCACAGGAAAGAGTGGCAGCCAATTCTTCAGCTATGTATGATTTGATCCTGCATCCCCCAGATTCTCATCGCCAAAGGAATGTCTCTTAGGAGAGGTGGATAGATCGTGGCTTTGGGCTTCTTTCGATGGTGCAGCCCAGCCGAATGGTGATTGTGGGGGAGGCATTGTTTTATACTTACAAGATACCCATCTCTTCACACTTCAAAGTGGCTTGGGTCGAGGTTCAAACAGCTTCGCAGAACTCTACAGTTTAAAATTGCTTCTTCTATTTGCAACTGAACAGGAATGTATGCAGCTTCAAATCTTTGGTGACTCTCAAATTGTAGTAAACTGGTTTAATGAATCTGCTCAGTGTCATGTGCATACTCTTATTCTTTTGTTAGAGGAAGTTTTACAGTTAAAAGGCAGTTTTGACTGTCTCTTGTTTTCATATCTACAGGGAAAGAAACACTTTGGCCAACAGTCTTTCCTAAGCGGGGGCACAGCAGGCTCGGGGTACATGGAAGATTGCTGAACAGAATGGAGATGACTTATATGAGTTCTACCATCAGCCATTTATAGATGGCCTTGTTCAGATTCAGGCCTGACAGCTTTACATGATTACTTTTCTTTTTATGACAGCTTTTCATATGACAATTTCTGGTTTTGGCCCCGTCAGGGGAAGTACATGTTTTTATTTATGTTGTTGTCTCTGATGATATGTATGCAATATGCTTGTTATATGGACTCTATTTTTTTTATGGCGGTCAGGTCAATAGTTATTGGTACTATGACAATTCCTGAGATTTTGATGGGTGACTGTTCTTCCTGGATGGCCAGGTTTTTTAATGCACATTGTGCATCTACAAAATGTAATTTTCTTTTTATAATAGAAAATTGTGATTTTTCCTGGAGGAAAAAAATTGTTGTTGAAATCCTATAAAGGAAGTTCTCTAAACCCTGATTCCATTTGACATATGTTAATGTTCTTGCTATACCCTCCAGGGGATAGGTGGAGATCAAATTGATACACTTTTCTACCATCATTGGGGACAGTAAAGGAGTGGATTTCATCCAGCCTCAGGTTACCCTACGGCTACCTCGTCTAGACTTCATGTGTTATGTCCATGAATAAGTGGACAGCAGTATGACAACCAAGTGGATTGGTTGGGTCCATGGGCGTAATGGACAGTGCAGGGTTGCGGGGGAGCGGCTCCCCCCCTCGAACCCGCTCCCGAATTGCGTTCCCTTTGGGAGTGACTTAGGAGCGACCGGGGAGCGCTCCCAAAATCGCTCTCGCATGGGAGCGAAATTTTCGCTTCCTAGCCTTTTTTGCAATTTTGTTTTTGTAGTAACATTCCAAATGCAATATTTTTTCACATAAATAATTTTTTAGTGGGTCAGCCTAATTATCAAGCCTATGGCCCTATTATTGATATGCAATTCATGGTAATGTTAAATTCTTAAAGTAAAAGGACGAAAATGTTCATTATTTTACTTAAATTTTTAACATTACCATGACATGACTCGGGATGTTTGAGAGTGGTTCCGACCTTATTGAATTTCATATGGAGAAAGTAGAATTTTAAATCTCATTCAAAATCCAGCAGACTTATCAGTGTTTCAGGATTTCAAGACTGGGGGGATTGCAATGTTTCCATTGGATTTTGTCATGTATTAGGATATGGAACTCGTATTTAATGAAGAGCACCAATCCCTCTATGTACCTTGATGTTAGTGACTACTGTCGACTCTTTCATATATATTATGATATTTTTTGTAGACAATATATGACAATTTAAGTTTGAAGTTGGCAATTATAACTCATTGCTAATGAATTATGAATATGATGCTTCGTGAAAGTTGAAAGTTGTTTCATTTCATGTTAGATATTATTTGTTGTAATGGTTACACTTAGCTTACAAGTACAACTTTGGTGACCAATAATGATAAATGTTATATATTGAATTTTGAAAGCTTGAAACTTTAAGATTGATGATTCATGACTCAATATGTTGTATGTTACTAACTTATGGACGTGGTTGATGAAGATTATAACTTCTAGATGATTGTTGTTATATTGTTCAATCTATGTTTTTTATGTTTTTTATGTTTTTTATGTTTTTTATAACTAATTCATCATTCTACATGTTTTTGTTGACATATATGCATCAAAATATAAAAAATATAAAATATATATATATATATAACACTCTAGGATTCGCTCCCAAACCGGGAGCTTCAGAAAGTGTCGCTCCCGCTCCCGTTTTCGCTCCCGCTCCCCGTTTTCGCTCCCGCTCCCAAGTAACCTTGGGACAATGATATGGCAGCCATGAAAATGGCACAACATGAAGGTTCTCTTAACCTTGATCTTACTTGGCATATGCAAATATGTGTTATGAATATGATGATGATTAACCAAATGTATGTAAAGCCATTATGACTGACAGGTTCTTGTCAGGAATTATTCTTATGGAAGAATGATTGTTTAAATTTATTTGATGAATACGTGAATGGCTTGTTGGGATAACATAATGAAGTTATCCAATAAGATATCCGATTGTGTGAGGAATCAATTGGGCAAGAGAAAGTCCTAGCTGAATTATGATTTTATAAAATTATGACACTCATTCCATGTCATGGTTGTGGACAGGGAATGTTGAAGGTTATATCAGCAGTGCAATCTACGACACGCTGGGACAAGCATGGGCAAGTTAAGGGAACCATAGATATGGGATTTCAACTATGGTGGCATGCGGCAAAGCATGGAAAAGACAGTGTAGGCGGCATTTCCCAGTTTATGTGGACAGAGGCGGTGTAGTCTCTAGATTCTTAGTGATGTTGTATCACATGTATATGTGAATGTGATGTTGTATCATGTGTATATGTGTTGTACATGTGTATATGCATATATGTTGTACAGCATGTAAATGTGCATGTGGTGTGTAATGTGTTTCGAACAGGCAGGTATGGGGCTATCTGGGCCTATATTGCTTGGGACAAGTAGGACACCCGGGATTGGGAGCTAAACGGGCTTGTGATAATATTCTTGTCAAGAGAAGAGTAGTAGGATTGGTAGTGCCCATACTCATGGTGAAGCAAATGGGCTTATATATACATATCTACCACTGGGTGCTTGTAAGGTTTGACAACCGATCCAGCGCGTAGGAGTTGAAGGCTGAAGATTGCATGGAGCACTTCCCCCATTGGGTGCTTGCCAAGTTTGGCAACCAATCCAGTGAGTGTGAGTAAAAGAGAAGCGAAGAGAAGGCCACTACATGCTTGCCGGATTTGGTAACCGATCCAGTGTGTGTACGAGAAGAGAAGCGAAGGCCACTAGATACTTCTCGGGGTTGGCAAACCGATCCAATGTGTGCGAGAAGAAGAGAAGAGAAGGCCACTGAGTGCTTGCCAGGGTTGGCAACCGATCCAGTGCATGTGAATCAAGAAGCAAGGAGCAAACCAAAGATAAGTATCAGTATTTCAGTTGATTTTATGAATTTCTAAATTAAGAACATGATTCAATATTTTGATTTGTGATGGTTTGGTTTATGAGTTAATTTGGTTTTGTTGTGATAGGAAGTAAAATCAAAGTGCGAGACTTACTTCACAGATAAATTGCACGTGAGGTATGATTTAAATTTAATTTCAATATTCTTTATGATGAATCTAATGAGAGATTGTATGTTGTGATGTAGGAAAGTGTGGGAACTAACCAGTTTGGGTGAATGGAGTTGATTACAAGGTTAAATAGTAGCAACCGTAAAGGTATTAAAACATACAGCGGCAAACTGAAGCAAAATATTTTAGGGACAAGGCCATTGTGGGACACTACCACCCAATAGTGTCCACTAATTTCCATGAAGCATATCATGACAGGTATAAAGGTGTTGAGGCAGGGAGTTGCCTCGATTATGGGACTCTTTCAATGCAAGGAAGCCTTGCCAGGGGAAAGGGGGTGCATGGAAGAGGGACTGAATTGCCCCGCCGAAAAATAAATTGGTTTTAAAAGGGTCATGGGCATGACTGATTGGAATCAAAAGCACACTGGGTGTGTCCCTGGAAGCAATGGGTCGGGATTGTTCATTGAACGAACAAGGGGTGGAAAGGAAGGCAGCCAGGAAGCACTCTAGGAAAAGACAAGGTTATCAAGTTGGATTGGGTGCAGCAAAAGCACTAGGAATTGCAAAAGAGCCACGAAAAGTGGTTGATCTAATGAAGTTTATTCTTACTTAGTTGTTGGGCAGGCAACTGTGTATATAAAATGTGGTTGTAATTGAACTACATTATAAAGCTCACAGTGATTTATGCTTGGGATTTAGCATGCTTTTGCATTGTATTCAAGATTAGAACACAAAGGACGTTGTTCCTCTAAGGGAATGGGGTTTGTGACAGGACTTGGCTAGTTCCCTGAAGCAACAAAATTGATAGCTTGTTGTGTTTAATGTAAAAATACACAAAGGTATTTGTAATAATAATTTATTAATATATAAAATGTACAAGTGATCATGTTACAATGAAGACCCACATATACATGCCAAGGTAGGTGTCCTTTCGTGACTGGGCATCTCTTTTAGACATGCCTTTTCACTTAACTTAATGACTATTTAACATAATCATTATTTGATTATTTATTATTTATATTACCTACATTTATTGTATTTGTTATGAATTATATTCATAACATTGCCTTCTTCTTCAAAAAGCTTTGTCCTCAAAGCTTATTGTTGACACTTTTCTTCATATTGTAAGGTCATTTTGGCATGTAATTCAACTTCACTGGTATCTTAGCTTGTATAATTTGTTGGTAAGCTTATTTTGGAACATATTTTTAAATAATAATAATAATAATATTAATATTATTATTATTATGAATTTTTTAATAATTAAATTTAATTAATTTAATTACGTGATGAATTTATTATATTGTAACTATATAGTAAATATATAATCGAACTTATGTAGTAACGTTGAATGGGCTATGTAATCAAACTTATTTTGTAAATTATATTATAGTGTATGCTTGGTCAAATTGAGTATCCTTTGACGGAACATCACGACTGTTCTGATGGCAGAATGTTCAGAAGTTATATGCAATGGACATAGCAGATGGTACCGTCAGTATCACTCCACTGTTGCTACTGTTAGTCGATGAACTCCCCGCTCCACCCACAGACGTTGCGTAATTTTCTCGTTCCAAGCTGAGAGTCTTGCCAATGTGGCTTAACTGTCTTCACCGTTACGTTGCCAATGTAGATTCGAGACGCAAAGGTTTAAACCCATGACGGACTGTTACGAAATCCACATCGTTCACCGTGGTGACCATGTCACCGTCTTCATCCTTGCCAATGAAAACTATCGCTTTCATTGAATTTACTTCTTCAGACTCGAGTTTGTTCTATGGCCTCAACGTTCCTTGCAGGGGAATGACCTCATCAAGTATTCACTCGCAGATGCTAACAAGGTGAATTTGGAACGTTGGACCCGCCCATTTCTCTGGAATAAAAACAGGAAAATTGGGGGTTTTCATGCCGTTACCTCCCTCTGAGAGCTCAGTTTCAAATCCGGGCAAAGTCACTGCTTCAAATTCCATTGAGAGAACGGATCTTGATTGCATGGTTCGATCCTAGAAAAGATGTGTCGGATCTTGATGCATGGATTGGGTTGGGCTTACAAATAATGGGCCCATTGTCCTGTCTGCAATTTCCAACTGACCTCCTCCCACCATTTCCCTCAATTTCTCATTTTCTTCCATCCACTTCTCATGATCTTTTCCTTCCTACAATTTTCCTTCACACTGCACATTCCTTGATTCTGATTCATTTGTATTAACAACGAGTGCATCCTCGACTTTATTGTCTGCAAGGTACTTCAAGTCAATGCTAGGCTCATCTTCCATCTTGGTCGTGCCAAACTCCGTTTTCTGCAAAATTTCACATCTTTAGTTGATTCATTGCCTTCAACTGGTTGCTTGAATGCTAGAAGCAAAAATTCCTTTTCGGCAACAAGGTCCTCCTCATTTTGGACAATAAGACCAGCTTCTGGAGTGTTATCAGTTTCCACCAATTTGCCTATGCTTTTGGTTTCAGCAGCCACTGGAGGTTCTTTCCCATCCACATTCTCATTTGAAGGCAAAGTCTCCTCCAATCTCGACAAATTGTTTTCTTCTATGATATGAGATATCGTCAGCAAGGGAACCTCCACAGTTAACTCCCTCTTGTCATTGTGACACTCCTCTGTCCCATCTGTTAAAGCATGGCTTACCACTCTTTCACCTTTATTCCTATAAGAAACAGGGGCTGCACATATCTCAAAATTATTTTCCTGATTAATCTCAACCTCTGGTGCAGTAATAATTGAATTGTCTTCACCCACCATGCTTGTTTACTCGAAGACATTTACATTCTCCACATCTTCAAAAGCCTACTTTTGCTCTAGAGACACCGAAGACACCGATGACCATTTTTCATTAACAACATCATCTTCCTTCGGCTGGGGTAAATCTAATAACTTTTCATTCTCAGTATCTCCAACAACCTATTTTTTCTCAAGAGCCACCGATGGCAGTTTTTCATTGACATCTTCTTTCAATAAGGATAAATCTAATATCCTTTCATTGCCAATATCTACAACAGGCTGCTCTTGCTCCAGGGTCACGGATGACAGTTTTTCATTGACAACATCTTCTTTGGGCACAGCTGAATCTTCTGGCTTTTCTTTCTCAATATCTACAATAGCCTACTCTTTCTCCAAAGCCACAGAAGGCAGTTTTTCGTTGACAGCATCTTCCTCAGGCAAAGATGAATCTAACAATTTTTCATTCTCGACATCTACAATGCCATTCTCTTGCCCCAGAATTGCAGAAGACAGTATTTCGTTGACAACATCTTCCTTATTATCGATTTCCTTTAGACATGTTGTAACTTCTGCATATGATTTTTCCTACGTTACCAAGATTCGGATACGAATCCGCCAATTTTTTGAAAAACCAGGATCCAGAAATGGCAAGTACAAGCAAATATATTAAATTTTTTAAAATTTAAATTTCTATAAATATAAAAATAAAAACATATGCTAATTTTTAAATATATCATTTTTACATACAATGAATAATTATTATATAAATAATTCCAAACCTTAATACATCATTTATAAATATTCATTAACATTAATTTAAATTTATATAAAAAAAAAAAAAAAAAAAAAAAAACATATGAGAATTTTTAGATATACAACTTCAATATAGTACTTTAGAAATAATTATTAATTTAATCATAATAGAATTAATACCTCATTTATAAATATTTAAACATTAATTTAATCATAATTGTTGGCATTATGATACAGGTATGACATAAGTGTTGTACTTGATGACAACTCACTCAGATAACAAATCACAGTTCAAGCTCTCAGAATGAAGGAAAATGAGATATACGCAGGTTCCCTTTTAACCCAGTCGCGTATATACGCGGGTTCGCCAACCAAAAGACGCATATGCGTATACACGCACTTTCACGCAAGGAAAGGTGCTACATGTTGGAGAACTTGGTTTTGGTCCGTGGTATTTAGTCCATGGTATTGTGATCCATGGTATTGGTCCAGGGTATCTTGTCCGACGTGTTGACCCCAAGTATTTGGTTCAAGATATTAGTTCTAAGTGGTTTTGGACCATGGTATTGGGTAAGGCCTAAGACTATAAAAGGAGGAGGAGATCATTAGGCCAAAGTGGAAGCGTGCAAGGATTGAATAACTGATGAAGTGTGAGATCTAGTATGCTGGTTATGGGTTTGTGATGCTTTGCTTAATCTGAATCAAGGATGCACCTATGCGGTTGATGATGGATGATGGATCGGGATCATAAGGCTTGGAATGTATTATCACTATGTGGTTTGATCATGGATAGAATAGATCTGAATTACTGACGCATGTTTTATTGTATAAATGTTATGATCTGGGTATGACTGATGTCTGGAATAGCTACGAAGTTATGAGTAAATATTCGTAGATCTGTACGCGGGTTGGCTTTGATAAAAATGCGTATACACGTTGGTTTGGTTGATCATAGTAGCGTATACATTATGAGATATGATATTTGAAGTTGCAGTTGGATCTGATTATTTTTGCAGAGTTCTATGGTCTGCTCTATGTTCTGGTGACTGTGTTTTATTGATAGGGTTTCAGTGATTTAGTGTTGGGTGATTCAGAGATTGATGATGCAAGTGTAGTTGATGGATGTATTGTATTTGTGCTTCAATGTTGTTGATGGGTCCAGTATGAAAATTGGATGAAACGTGACCTTCAGATTATGGTGTTGTGCTTCAGAAGTATCAAGTATGAAATTTTATGAAACGTGGTCCCTGGAGGAAGCGAGAACGTCATAGCCTTCTGTAGGTCAGCGCCTACGTACCGGTAAACATATCGGCCAATACAAGAGCCAGGGGGTTGGAGCTCCCTTCCAATAGTAGCTGGAAAAATAGTGAAGGTTGGAGCCTTCAGTAGGCCAACGCCTACATACTAGTAAACGGATCGGCTAGTACAAGAGCTAGGGGGTTGTAGCTCCCTTCTAGTGGTAGCTAGAGAATGAGAGAAGGTTGTAGCCTTTTGCAGGTGGGTGTCTGTGTACTGGTATAAGTCTGCGCCAGTACAAGATTATAAACAGGTTTTTCTTATCTTAAAGAAAACAACAGCAGGGGTTTTTTGTCCCGCATTAGATTTCCACCTTATATCATGGTGTTCATGTGTGCTTCTTATGTGTGATGATCTGTTCTGTTTTACTGCACCTGTTTACTATTCATATGGTTAATGAAATTCTAATGCACTAATTAAAGATCAACATTTAATAGATTCACTGAATCATAAGTTCACTGGATATATGCTACTTGCATTAGACACAGTTGCGTGTACACGCGAGTTCCCTTAACTGAAGTAACGTATATGAATCTAAGTATGGAAAGGAAAAAGTTAGTGATTTGCTAATATTGATTCCCCCCCCCCTCTCAGTATTATTTCCAACAATTGGTATTAGAGCAAGTCCTTTGGTAGAAGCTTGATCACTTGAAGGAGATCCATAGAACAATGGGAAAGAAAGCGCGTCAGAAGAAAAAGACAACTCGAAGGAACAGTGATAGCTTGCCATTATGTGGAAGTATTTAGATTATGAATCACCTCAGATTGAAGATGAACAAGCAAATGAAGCATCAGATAAAATCATAGATCAACAAGATCTATTTAACAAAAGGGAGAGTGCCCTCAAAGAAGAAGTTATCAGCTTAAAAGCTCAGCTGGAGTGTGCCTTCAGAGTACATCAAATGCTGCAGGAGTAGAATGAATAACAAGAAAATGAGATTCTCAAACTTAGGCAACAAGTGGAAGAAGGAAGAAAGTCTGAAGAAATCTTGAAGAAGCAATATCTGGAAAGGGAAGAACAACATCAGGTTGAGGTAAATATCTTGAAAGGTAAATTAGAAGAAAAAGATAAACTATTACGATTTCAAGATAGTACTAAGATTTTGGATGATATTCTTAGTAGTCAAAGGTCGTCTGCTATCAAAACTGGTCTTGGTTTTTATGAATCTATTGAAGGTGAATCTAGCTCACAAGGTGAGACAAGGAACTCGAATGCAAAATCTAAAATGCTCAACAAGGAGATGAGAGGTCAAACCCATCAACAACCAAGGAAAGATAGTCTTCAAAGAAAATCTTTTGCTCCTAAATATGGAAGTGATAGACGGTTATTTCCTCTAATGAATAATGTTGAATGTTATGTATGTCATAATTTTGGACATGTTGCAGCCAGATGCAAAAGTAAAATGGTTCAAGACCATCACACTGAAAGATCATCACGTTCCAAGTACTTTAAGGGATATTGTTTTTCTTGCAATATGTTTGGTCACAAAGCTGTTGATTGCTATAGAAGGAATATGAAACATGTAAGATGTTATGCATGTAACAAGCTTGGACATATAGCAAAGGAATGCAGGAGAAGATTTTGGGCTCCATACCAAAAGGAGAAAACATCATCACAGTCGAAGATATGGAAGAAAAAGGAAGTACAATCCGAAAGATGTGGCATAGCAGAGTATACAGACATGACAAACTCAGAGGGAGCTGAAGATGTGGAACCTCAGTGTTCTAAATCTCATACGCAAGTTTCATGAAAACAAGTCGTGTGTATACGTGAGTTCGAAGCTGCACAGTCGCGTATATGTTGGTTTAAGGAAAAGCAGTGGAACAGACTCAGGGAAAAGGGTCTGATATGATTCAGTCAATTATTTGCTCTGTTTGATGATGGTTACAATCTGTTGATGATGTGTGGAAATGTGTTGGTACTCATAAGATGTTGTTTAGAAGTGCTTTTCATCCTAACTTGATGATGATGATGCCTTGATACTTCTTGATGATATATGCATGATCAGATCTAACAGTGAACATATGGCACAAGTTCAGGGGGAGCATATGCTTCGAATAATGCATTGTTGGCATTATGGTTAGAAGTCTTTGGTGATGATGCTTATGATACATCTTGCTAGTTATTGTTGGTTGGCCAAGAGAATGGTATTGCAGGTTACAGGTCTGGATGATGGTGACAGATGCTTATGATGCAGATCATATACGGTGTATGATAGTTGCTGATGACTATCATGGTCTTGTTTAGGTCGTTGGTCTGTGTTAAAAATGTCATGAATTTCTTTTAAATACCAATGAGTCATATGATGTAATTTGTAACCCCACTTTGCATGGGAAGGATGATGTAATAATGTCTATTTCAGTCATGTATAAACATTTGGTGTATCCCCACTTGGTTGGGTGGATGAGTCAAAATGGTGTATCCCCACTTGGTTGAGAGATTGATGTATGTATGAGTCATTGGTGATAGGAAGGTCATACTTTTAGTTGAGTTGTAGAGTCATGTTATTATTTTGAAAAATATTTTTGCAGACTCGGCATGTGCTCAGAGGAAGCATGGATGAATTGATACATCTTAGCATCAACAAAGGGGGAGCTCAATCAAAGATTTCAGCATGTACTCAGGAGGAGCATGGACAGCAAAATGTATGTCAAGGGAGAGAATATCTTGATCCGGCCTTTGCCCTTGATGTCAAAGGAGGAGAGTGACTAGGTGTGGTTGTTGCCATCAAGTCCAAAAGGGGAGATTGTTGGCATTATGATACAGATATGACACAAGTGTTGTACTTGATGGCAACTAACTCAGATGACAAATCACAATTCAGGCTCTCAAAATGAAGGAAAAAGAGATATACGCAGGTTCTCTTTTAACCCAGTCGCATATAAACGCAGGTTCGCCGACCAAAAGATGTGTATGCGTATACACGCACTTTCACGCAAGGAAAGGTGCGTACATGTTGGAGAACTTGGTTTTGGTCCGTGGTATTTGGTCCATAGTATTGTGATCCATGGTATTGGTCCAAGGTATCTTGTCCAACGTGTTGACCCCAGGTATTTGGTCCAAGGTATTGGTTCTAAGTGGTTTTGGACCATGGTATTGGGTAAAGCCTAAGACTATAAAAGGAGGAGGAGATCATTAGGCCAAAGTGGAAGTGTGTAAGGATTGAATATCTGATGAAGTGTGAGATCTAGTATGCTGGTTATGGGTTTGTGATGCTTTGCTTGATCTGAATCAAGGATGCACCTATGCGGTTGATGATGGATGATGGATTGGGATCATAAGGCTTGGAATGTATTATCACTATGTGGTTTGATCATGGATAGACTAGATCTGAATTATTGACGCATGTTTTACTGTATAAATGTTATGATCTGGGTATGACTGATGTCTGGAATAGCTACAAAGTTATGAGTAAATATTTGCAGATCTGTATGCGGGTTGGCTTTGGTAAAAGCGCGTATACACGCTGGTTTGGTTCATCATAGTAGCGTATACATTATGAGATATGATATTTGAAGTTGCAATTGGATCTAATTATTATTGCAGAGTTTTGTGGTCTGCTCTGTGTTCTGGTGACTGTGTTTTATTGACAAGGTTTCAGTGATTTAGTGTTGGGTGATTCAGAGATTGATGATGCAAGTGTAGTTGATGGATATATTGTCTTTATGCTTCAATGTTGTTGATGGGTCCAATATGAAAATTGGATGATACGTGGCCTTCAGATTATGGTGTTGTGCTTTAGGAGTATCCAGTATGAAGATTTATGAAACGTGGTCCCTGGAGGAAGTGAGAAGGTCGTAGCCTTCTGTAGGTCGGCGCCTACGTATTGGTAAACATATCGGCCAGTACAAGAGCCAAAGGGTTGGAGCTCCCTTCCAGTAGTAGCTAGAAAACGAGTGAAGGTTGGAGCCTTCAGTAGGCTAGCGCCTACGTACTAGTAAACGAATCAACTAGTACAAGAGCTAGGGGGTTGTAGCTCCCTTCCAGTGGTAGCTGGAGAACGAGAGAAGGTTGTAGCCTTCTGCAGGTGGGTTCTTGCATACTGATATGAGTCTGCGCCAGTACAAGGTTGTAAACAAGTTTTTCTTATCTTAAAAAAAACAGCAACAGGTGGTTTTTGTCCTGCACTGGGTTTCCACCTTATATCATGGTGTTCATGTGTGCTTCTTATGTGTGATGATCTGTTCTGTTTTACTACACATGTTAGCTGTTCATATGGTTAATGAAGTTCTGATGCACTGATTAAAGATCAATATTTAACAGATTAACTGAATCATAAGTTTACTGGATATACGCTACTTGCATTAGACACAGTTGCATGTACACGCGGGTTCCCTTAACTGAAGTAGCGTATATGAATCTAAGTATGGAAATGAAAAAGTTAGTGATTTGCTAATACTGAATCACACTCTCCCCCGCCCCCTCTCAGTATTATTTCCAACATTAATAAAATTAATACCTCATTTATAAAATATTTAAACATTAATTTTAGTTATAATATTTATTATTAAGCAAATTATTAGACTTACTTTTAGAAAACTTACTTTTTAAAACCTAAAAAGAAACTTTAAAATTTATTAAAATAAAAACTTACTTTTTAAACTTTAAAATATCTAAATAATGACTTACTTTTTAAACTTTAAAAATATCTAAATAAAAATTTAGATTTTAAACTTTAAAATATCTATATACATATGGGTGGATTATAAACTTCATGTCACCTGCATTAAACTTTAAAGTTTATAATGTCTTGTATTAACCCTTATAATATGGTCAACTAACATAAAAATAATAAATTGTCATTGGCCAACTCCCTAGTTTATTTTCACGGACGCCGATTCACTAATCCATTTCTTATCATGCCTTAATTGACTTCCATTTCTTATCATTCCTTAATTGACTTGTGGCTGGACGATTAAATTTTCTGTTTTGGAATTTTGTGCTGACATTTGCTGCAAATTTGTTCGTTGACGTTGACGATTTTTAACCCGAGAGAAGCTGGACGGATCTTTGCGGATCCAGATCCGAATCCATCTCCGATCCGGGGATCCGCGGATCCAGCCATTAGGCCTGACAGATCCAGTAACATAGGATTTTTCCCATTGCGGAAGCTTTTTTGAATTTTATTAAACTGCTCAATGAATTCAGGGCGAAAACTTAACGGCAGCGAACAAGGTTCAAGGACTCGCATGGTTATATTGTGCGGCATGGCTCTGATACCACTGATGCAACAAAACTGATACTTGTTGTCTTTAATGTAAAAATACACCAAAGTATTTGTAATAATAATTTATTAATATATAAAATGTACAAGTGATCATGTTACGATGAGGACCCGTATATATATACCAAGGCAAGTATCTTTTCGTGACTGGGAATGTCTTTTAGACATGCCTTTTCACTTAACTTAATGACTATTTAACATAATCATTATATGATTATTTATTATTTACATTATCTATATTTATTTTATTTGTTATGAATTATATTCATAACATTCCCTATTACAAACATTGTAACCATTTGTTATAATTAAAAATAGTTGAGAATTGGGACACGAATTTCAGAGCTTGGGGAGGGAGATTGCTTGGGAATGGAAGGCAGCTTGGTTATTAAATTACAGTCATGGAGGCTAGCTGGTATGCCTTCAATGGGCTGACCACCCCATTGATTTCAGTTGAAGAAAGGACAGAGGCCATACTCCTTGGAAAAATCTACAAGAAAAAAGGACGAAAAATTGAATGAAGAGTCGTGCTAGCAGGGAGGTCAACGTGGGAAAATGCATGACCACGCAACCACATATGGTTGTAACAGCAGTATGGAGGGTCGTAGAGACACTTCTCACAAAAAGGATAACGTGGCGAAGACAGAGTGGGCTAATGGAATCTGGAGGCCAAATAGACAAAACAAAATATTCAAGCAAGAACAGGGGGATTTTCGATGATTCATTCATTCACGGTTGGGGGGAAATCAATGGACAAGGAAGGGGGACTCCAGGAAAGCAGTGCAAGAAAGAACACAAAGGCAAAGGTAATAGCCTTCTGAGGAGTTGGAACACGACATTGCGTGAAAGCGCACAAAGGAAGGGCACATGACATAGAGGCATCAAAGAAGTGGAGTGCGCATAACAAAAAGGGAAGCATACGAGCTTGGGTCGAGGGGGCATTGCAGAGGAAGAAACAAAAGAGTGGAATATGCACTAAAGAGAACTTGGGCTCAAAGGAGTACAACCGACAGCATAGCGAGGAGATAAGCAACATGGGAGCACAAATTGGCTGGATAAACCTACTACATTGGTGAATAAAAGAAGGAATTATCTCAAGGTGTTAGCTAGTTTGTAGTGTTCTAGTGTCCTTTGGGTTTCTGGTTTAGGGTGGAGGCACTGGGGTATTAAAGTATTTAGCGACTAGGTAGAGATAGGAGGATCTCTCGACTCCTAGTGGTATTGAACATGTGAGCAGTTCCTTTGAGCACTTTCCCTCAAGCTCTAAAATCTGGCTTGGGGGTGATTAGCTGCAAGAAAGATTGCAACGCAGGCCAATCTAAGGTTAGGTGGCTAGTTGAACTCCCAATCTCAATTGCCAGGTCCTTCATTCTAGGACAAGTGCTTATCTAACACAGTGTGATTGTGATTATTATGTAAATACTCACTATGTATTAAATGCATGTATAGATGCCAAGAAATGTTCCTTTCTTCTAGTTTTTCAGTAGTGTTTTGGGCTCTTATGTGCTTGATGCAATATTTCCAATTTTGTGTTTATTTATAAGCTAGAATTTTATCTAATTTCATGAGTATATGGGATGAGTAAACCTTTGTGGTCTAATTAAACCCTTGCATTAAAATGAATGATAATAACAGACCCTATTTGAGCATGTGTTTCTTAAATTACATTTATATATATATAAATATATTTATAAGCTTTTATATACATTGTAAAAGCTCAGGAGGGATAGCCCAGAAATTCTCTACGTGTTGAGAATAGGTGTAGTTTAGCTCAAGAGAGATAGGCTATTGTGGCAGGGAGTTGCAACCCAGTGTTGCAGCATCCCTACATTCATATATAAATATAATGCAACAGGAGGGATAGGCTTGGGCGAAGCATCAAGAACCCTTGGCAAGGAATGGTGTAAAAATTAAAATGCATACACCAACACACTTGCATTTATGTATATATGTGTATGTGTGTGTGTGTATGAAAAGCTCAGAAGGGATAATCCTATTAACAATAAGTCGCAGGCTATGTGTGTGCGCATGTGTGTGTGTGTGTGTGTGTGTGAAAAGCTCAGAAGGGATAGCCCTATTAATGATAAGTTGCAGGCTATATGTGCGCATATATATATATATATGCCTAATAAGCTCAAAAGAGAAAGCCCTTTCATTGATCTAGTTAAAGCTCAGGAGGGGCAGGCCCAATATGTGTGTGTGTGTGTGTAACAATGCCAAGAAGGTGTTGCACAGAGGCATGACGCCAAGCACTGGAGGGCGACCCTCCATAAATAATGGTGCAGTCTGGATACAACCTTTCTCATGGCTCCCATACATATATATATGAAGGCGCCACATAGTTTGGGACTTCGGCATAGAAATATTAGGAGTTTAAGGCCAGAGATAGGGCCTCTTATAAATGAAGGCTTTTATCCGGACTGCACCATTATTTCTGGAGGGTCGCCCTCCAGTGCTTGGCATCATGCCTCTGTGCAACTCCTTCCTAGCATTGTTATATATATATAATTATATAAGGAGAGAGAGAGAGAGAATTGCGCAATGCAGATAGAACCCTTCATTTATAACAGGCCCCGGCTCTGGCCTTAAACTCCTAATATTTCTATGCCAAAATCCCAAACTCTGTGGTGCCTTCATATATATATATATATATATATATTATATATATATATATATGTATGGGAGCCACAAGAAGAATCCCTAATAGAATGTTAGCATTGGTGTTGATGGAGAGTTTCCCAACAAATAACGAAGAAGGAATTTGTCCCAGAAGTTTTAGCAAGGTGACATAAGAGTAACGCCACCGCAGGATTACGTCACCGCGAAGGTTTTGTGTGTGTGACCATAGGGTTTCGGGAGGGGAAAAAGGGTCGAGGTGAGGTGTCAAGCCATAAGGGTGTGCCATGACAACACGATAAAGACCACAATAGCACAAGGACTGGTCAGAGGGTGTGACATGGCGACAAGATAAAGTGCCATGTGGCAGAACGTGGTGACATGTCAAAAGGTCACTAGCAGAATTTTTAAACAGCCATATATTTTGATTCAGGAATCAGATTGAGGAAAATTTAATATTGTCGAAAAGGTCTCAACAAGACTAACGCAATGGTGATGTTTATATTGGTTTCGAGGCGTTCGAAAAATGATGAAATTTTTAGACCCCATTTCCATAACACGATTTTGGAGGTTGGATCAATCAGAGTAACACCTCCTCCTACCCTTAATATGGGCTAATGGTGAATTGGGGTATGTTATAAGCACTGAACTTTTCCAGCCGAAAAAGATAATCAATATATGAACTCTATTGTAAAACAATTTTCTAGATGGTTCTCATCCATTCCAATTGAATCAAATAATTTCATTTACACACACAACATAGGCTATGGAACTGCTTCTGCGACAGGAAGGAATGCTGCAGGCTTTGCTACTGTATGATGCTACCGAAATTATGGCTTAACCTTATTTTGAAACTATCTCTATCCTTTCCTTAGAAGCAACTCAGTCCATTCAAAAGAATATAAAATTCACATGCATAAGCATTAATCTACATTATTCCCGAGAGAAGATCTAAAGAGAGGAAAAAATATATTGTGTTATGCAATTGAAAATGACTTCTTCCTCCCTTATTATGATTTTCTTAATAATATGTTTAATTTTTACACTGGTACTCTCTCAAGCAGCAGAAGTCCAGAATGATATAGCAGGTGGTTTTTGCAATTGTTGTAGATCAATTTACTGGATTAGTTAGTAGCTCATAATTATTTGAAAAGTGAATGTAATGATATTTATTGTGCAGGTGAAAGTCACTTGACACTCAAACCTATGAAGCTACATGATAAGATGATCACTGAGAAAACCGTGGATCTTTCCAAACTGAACATGAAGATTCCCATTTGTCAGATTTTTGGCAATTTTTTGGCTCGACTCCCGATTAAATCAGGAGTATTACAATTTAATCCCGATATTTTCGGGAGTGAAAAAATCGGCAAAAAGTCGGCCGATTTAATCGGCCAGCTGAAAAAATCGGATTTTTAGGATTTAATCCCGACTTTTTCCACATTTCAAGTAACGCTCAGTTCACTGAGCATGGATTGCCTAAAACTTTGTGTTGAGATGTTTGTCTTCTAATTCTAAACATCAGATTTTGAAAAGAAGTGATTTCATTTACACAGAACAATGACTCTCATGCCTTGGGCAGATCAGTGAAGGACTAATTCACCAAGTCTGCCAAACCTGGTTTTGTTAATTCCAATCCTAGTATTTTATCTCCCTCACATACAGACAGATTTGTTACGAGAAAATCAGAAGCAACTAGCCCATGATAATAAAAAAATTATGTGTGACCAGTGTGGTCACCCAAAGGCACTGAGAGAATATTGATGCGTAATAAGCATGGTGTTATTTTGAGAACTTTGCCAAAGGGTTCGGTTGAAATGATTTCCGATTCAATTGAGAAATTTGATTTACACACAAAACACTGGCACTAAAGCCATAAGTGGGTGCTTTTAAGGGCTGATTCAATAAGAAAGAATAGCAGAAAACTTTGTGTGGGGGTGTTCATTTTCTTAATTCTAACAACAAATTTCGAAAAGAAGTAACTTCATTTACACAGAACAGTCGCTCCGATGTAATAGGTGGATCAATGAAAAGGGCTAATTCACATAGTCTGCTTAGCCTGGTTTTTCTAATCCAAGTACTCTCTAGAGAATTGTGAAAAAAACATAAACCATTTGAAAATTTACAAGTTCTTATTCTGGACCTCCCAAAGAAAATCAAAAGCCATTTGAAAATTCACAAGTGGTTAGTCTGGACTTCACGGAGCACAGTGAGAACATAAATGTCTAACAAGCCTGGTGTTCCTTTTAAGCCCTGAGATTTCCCAACTCAAATTCGACAACAAAACACTCGGCAGACACACAGAGGCACATACATTCCAACAACAAAATTTGTAATAAGGAAAAGGTAAGTAGACAATACCTCTACCATTTCGACAACCCCACTCTCGTCAAACAATTTGGCGAGTCCTTCACTGTCAACATCAAAGGGGAGATTACCCACATATATTTTAGTGCCCCCGGGAAGAGGAGGATAGTCCTGGTCTCCAACTGACTCTTGCTCTGCCTTGCTCTCTGGTACAGTTGCTACATCTGGTTCTTCTTCCTGAACCGCTTGAATCCCCCCCAATTGCTCTTCCGATTGTTCTCCTCCTGCTTCGGCTTCTAAAAGTCCTGATGCAGGGGGGGCCTTTTCTTCTTCGTCTGTTTGCGCCGAAGGGGTATCGTGTTCCACCTCTACCACTTGTTCTGCCAGAGATGAATCCTGTGCAAGTGCTCTAAATCTGAGGAGCCGCCTCCTCGCCAGAACAGGGGCCAAACAAGAAATCCCAAGGCGGGCAAGGGACATCCCTGAATGACAAGGGGCTGCCTTTGGCAAGGCTATCATAGGCAGCCTTGAACTACGGGCTTTCAGGCATGCTGAACCTCCCCCTAAAGATGTTGGCGGTGCTGCTGCTTCTAATGAAGGCAGCACTTGGGTAGTTGTCATTGAAAAGCATGAAGCTGCCATCTTCACAAACAAAAAAACTCAAAAATTCTGCCCCAAAAGCCCCCCCGAAAATCCTAAAATGCAACAGGATCCTACAACTTCATCTGATATTGCTTGATTCTAATCAATTTCGCTTTTACCCAAATACTTCAATACCAAAACCTGCACATCCAAAATATAAATATGGCTTTGAAAATCATCACCACAGCTCATAAAACACGCACCTTCATACCATGATACTGAGAAGATAAGGTGTAAAAGGGATAAGATGGTGGGAGTCGGGTGGTTTGCGTTCGACAAGATCAAGATATTTCTCTTTCATTCATGGAGACAACCAACATGAGGGCTATTTGGGAAGGATATTCGCGTTAATGTCTTCATCTGTGTCTGTAATTTAGGTGGTTAATTTTAAACTTTGATTTGTGAAGCGCAGGTTTTTTTTCCTGTTGGGGGAGGGGGAGGGTTAGGTGTAAAGTGTTTTCATCAATTTTTTTTATTTAAATATAATAATATTTTAAATTTGTTGCTTATCTTTTATATTATGATATAGGTTAGGTAATTAATTAGATTCTAACCTACATTATATCAGCGTGGTAATGTATAATATAGATATGAAAATGTTGATGCTATGATTCGTAGTTATTTTAAAGTATTTTACATTTATGTATATAATTTATATATAAAAGAAAATGTAATTTGAGGAAGTTTATGAGTGAGATTTATTACATAGATTTTGGATTTTAAGTGAGTAAAAAATATAGTTAATTTTTAAATAATAGATTTATGGTTTGTTTGTTTCATCAACATGAATTTTAGTGGAATTTAAAAAATCTTATTTTTATATTAATTTTGTTTTCATGCTCATATAAAGTGTGATGTTTTATGGAGGTTATTAGGTTTTTTTCTTCTCTTTGTACAAGGATCTTGGCAATCACCTTGTTCTTTAATGGCACGTAAGGTTTGTAACATGCTAATTAATGTTCCAAATGAATGGTGGGCTCCTTCCACGTGTAACTTACATGTAGTACAACTAGGTAACAAGCAACGGTATATGAGAATTGAGATGTTAAGTGCAAATTTCTCTTGTTGCTCCCTATTCTTCAACAAGCAAGGATGCAATATGCAAATCAACTTCCCAATATTGTTCAGTGTAACATGTGCATAAGTTGGCAGTGCCAACAAAAGCCAAAATTCTACAATTACTATGTCACCTCTATATCAGTGCAGCTTCTTTGCACATGAATATCTGATTGTGTCTAGTTTATTGAGCTCATAAAGAATGGGACACTATCATGGTTTTGTGTGCATGTTCCATTCTCAATATAGTGGTTTGTTTGATTTATTTAAGACTCTCCCCAAAGTCCAATGCTTCAAGTAAAACTACCCAACCAATGTCAATGATTGGTGAAGCCTATTAAGGTTAAACATTGACCACCAAACCAATGCTCAAGCTTCTCATCAACCAATTGAAAGAAGTGTTATGGTCGTCGTCCAATTATCAAAATGAATACTAATTATCAAGACGTTGAATTGAGTGTACATTTGCCTACTCACTTAGGAACAATCTTCAATGCAACTTTAAACATCATTTTCTTAACTTACATGGGCTAGCCATTCTTTATATTAGATGTATGAAATGGGTTATCACTTGGAATGGTTACCAAGAGATAAGGGATGAATTCCAATCCAATGTTCTATAAAAGAGAGAGATGCAATCCAACATCTTAGCCTTCAATTCCACATTTCAATAAGAGGGACACAATCCAATGTTCCAGTGTCAAATTCCACATTCGGGGAAAGAAAAAGACACCCACCAAACCATGTATGGTCGTGCAACCTGCATGAAGCTTTTTTTTTAGATTGGATGCAAACATATAGCCTCATACAACTTTACCCATTACAAATTAATGGTTGTGTAGCCCATGGGAAGCTAAAAATGTATAGATGAGTGTGAAGTCAACCCAAGGAAGAGGAATTACAATCTAGGGAATGAGCGAGTATGCTTAATAAGGATTCAACCAACAAGTCTTAAGTTTACCAAGTGAGTGAGAGATTTGACCTAGACAAGGAAAATTACACCAACCAATGCTTAAGAAGACCCCACGAGATTTAAATTCAATCCAAGCAATGAGAAATGCACCTAGCAATGGTAAAAATCGACCAAGTGAATGAGATTGCAAAGCATGGTGGAATTTTGAGTCTATAGGGATGAGAAATTCACCTAACAACTAGAATTAAACCAAATTAGAAACCCCTACAACGACTCTAAGATGGTAATTTTAAATCTTTAGGCTTGGAAATACATCCTAAAATGGTAGTAATAGAGTTGTTATCCTCTCTATTAGGCAGGCAAACTCAATGATGCAGTAACTCCACAAGCATGGTTGGATATCCCTCTCACTTGCACTCCTACTATTCACTGGAAGCCATTAAAAGTAGAACTAAAACATGATTCCATAAAGCTCAATAACATATAAAAATCAAAGCAATTCAAGACACAAAGGATGTTATATTTACCTTATAAACACAAATGGGAGAACCAATTTCAAAAGGGCTTAGTCTATTTGAGCAATCTTTAGTTCTAATGCTTTCTTGGCTCTTTGTCCATCCTCCTCTCCTTAGCCAAAAGATCCTTTGGGAATGAACCTTCATGAGGAAATAGGGAGAGAAAGGGTAATGGGAAGGTCAATAGCCTAACCTTTTGTTTCTCATTCCTCAAATTATTATCTCCTATTTCTCTTTCCTTTCATTTAATTCTTTTCTTCCTTTTGTCTTTTTTTTTTTTCCAATGAAAAAAGTGTAATTTTATTAATATAGAAAAATAAAATTACATGTTGTACTCGCGAGAACAAAACAACACTAGCTGATGGTTGATAGTAAGCAAGAGCGTCAAAAATAAAAAGAAATTAATATACAATGTGCAGAAAACTACGCCCTTTTTTTCTTCTCAACCTTGCACCATCCCCCCTGCTACTGAGTGGTAGTGACTAGAGCAAGCCGAGACTCATTTTTGTGGATGTCTTTATCTGAGTCTGAAGTGTCTGATGAGTGTATCCGCTTGAACCCGCTTGGTTCAATGATTCTGACATAATTGTTGGTTATGATTCCATGGGTTCTTGTTCCCCCTGGGGTTCTGGTGCCTAATTGTCCTGGGTTTCCTTGGGTACCTGAGCGAACTCCTCCTATTTTTCTGGTGCTTGTGATGTCTGGTTGTTCCCAGGAAAAGGGAGGTCCACCTCAACCTTGTCTTCCTCCATTTCCTGTTGGGATGGGAAGAAGTTCCATCCTTTCTATTGTTTCCCATTTTTCTTCCTTCTGACATTGTTTTGTTTTGCTTCTGGGCATATGTTTTGAAGATGCCCAGTTTGTTTGCAGATTCTACATCTAAAGGCTGTGTTTTCATAATCTAGGTTCTCAGTCCAGTTCATCTGCTTGTGGATTAGTTGAATATGATCCATCAAACCTTTGTTGAGGTCCACATCCACACAAATCCACGTAAGGGTGAAGATCCTTTCTTCCAACCTTTGGGAATCCATTTTGAGATATTTCCCAATGTTGTTCCCAATACCAGAGAGAATGCATTCATTCCAGAAATGCAGGGGTAGGTTGTGTAGGCGAATCCACATCGGCATTCTGGAAATAACCATGGTGTTTGCATCAAAATCTGGGAACCATGTGTTGGCATTAGGGTGCATGTGTTGTACTTGATGGCAACCCACTTGTAGCAGAACAACTCACTTGTATATGGTAACTAGATGAATCTATAGAATAGGTATCAAATGTGACAGAATGCATGGCAATTGTGTTTACAGATGTGACAAAATGTAGGGCAGTTCAAAGGAATCAGTTCAGAAGTAATGTATAATGGCAACTCTCTCAGATGACAGTTCACAGTGCAGCAAGTTAACAGCAAAGGATTACAGATCAGACTACAAAGAATGAATAAAGAGAGGTATACGCAGGTTCACCTTGTCCAAGTTGTGTATACACACAGGTTTACTAAACAAAATGAGCGTATACCTACACACACACTTTCACAAAAAGAAAAGCACATATATCTTGGAAAAATAAAGTTTTTGGTCCAAGTTATTTGACCCAAGGTAATTGGTCCGAGGTATTGACCCTAGGTATTTGGTCCAAGGTATTGGTCCTAAGTAGTTTTGGTCCATGGTATTGAGAAAGGCCTAAAACTATATAAGGAGGAGAACATCATTAGGCCAAGGGGGTGCAAGGATTCGAATATCTTATGAAGCGTTGGATCATATATGCAGGTTAATGAGCTTCTGATGGGTTGCTACATCCAGTCTAAGGATACACCTATATGGCTGATAAAGTTTAATGGACCGGGATCATAAAGGCTTAAGAGTATTATCATTATGTGGTTTGACCTTGAACAGTCTAGATCTCAATACTGTTGCATGTTTTATTCTGTAAATGTGATGATCTGGGTATGACTGAAGTATGGGATAGTTGTGATGTTTTAAGTTAGCATTTACAGATCTGTACACAATTCGCTTTAGTAAAAGAGCATATACACGTTGGTTCAGCATATCAAAGTAGCGTATACATCATAAATTTGAATTTGCAAATCTGTACGTCGTTCCTTTTGGTAAAAGTGTGTATGCACGCTGCTTCAACACATGGAAGTATCGTATACCTTATGAAGTATGATGTTTAAAGTTTCAGTTATCTCTGTTTGTTGTTGCAGAGTTCTGGGTTTTGCTTTGTGTTATGGTGACTATATTCTGGTGACAGTGTTCTGAATGATCAGATTAATTGATTGTGATTTTCTTCAGTGATGATGGGTTTTCAAGTGATTGATTGATTCAATTGTGGTTGATTCAGAAAGTGATGATTGGGTTTCAGTGATTGGTTGATGCAGATGTATTTGATGGTTGTATTGCAGTTATGATTTTATGAGTTTCAATGTTGTTGATGGGTCCAGTATGAAAATTAGATGAAATGTGGCCTTCAGATTGTGGTGTTGTGTTCTAGGAGTATCCAGTCTGAAAATTCATGAAACGTGGTCCCTGGAGAAAGAAAGAAGTTCGTAGCCTTCTGTAGGTCGGCGCCTATGTACTAGTAAACATATCAGCTAGTACAAGAGCTAGGGGGTTGTAGCTCCCTTCCAGTAGAAGTTGAAGAACGAGAGAAGGTTGTAACCTTTTGCATGTAGAAGCCTGCTTACTGGTATGAGTCTGCACCAGTACAATGTTGTAAACAGATTTTCTTATTATTAAAAGAAGACAGAGATGACAGCAGTAGGTGGTTTTCACCCACATCAAGTTTCCACCTTAAATCTTGGTGTTCATGTGTGTTGCTTGTGTGTGATGGTTCATTATGTTATTAACTGCACATGGTTAATGTTTAATGTTTAATAAAGTACTAATGCACATATTAAAGATCAACATATGATGAATTAACTGAATCATAAGTTCACTAGATATACGTTGATTTCCTTAAGAATAGTTGATGCACACGCAAGTTCCTTTCACTAAAGTAGCGTATATAAATCTGATTATGGAAATGAAAAACATATTGATTTGCTAATACTGATTCACCCCCCCCC
>APFE030621352.1:207461-223318 GCA_000404065.3 Pinus taeda
AATTTTAGGTTGAGGACAATGGTGGATGCCAGATGGATATCATAATTTTACAATTGCCAAAAATCCTGTAAGGCTTTGCCTTCATAAATTAAATTTTGTGAGTTTGTTGGATATCCAACTTTCTGCGAAATGGAATGTTTCAGGGAAAAAACATTGTCTGCTACACTAATCCAGATTGACAGGGAAGGCCCTTATTGGGATTTTATATAAATTTGAAAATGGGAAGGGTTTACCCTGGATGAGGAGTCAACTTCCCGCATATTGCCTACTGTCCGCGTGTCAGGGGGGAGATCATGAGGCACCGAGTATCAGAAAGAACAGAGTATTTTCGACCAGGCCCCTACTACCCGACTCCAACAGGTCGGCAACAATAAGGGGGACCCCGGCCTATGCATGGGAGGGCTTTGAATGAGGCAGACTACATTCACAACAGTTGCAAAAGCCACCTGGAGGATGAGGGAAACACCTTTTGGGAAGGTGGGAGTTCGGAACTGGTAGAGCAACTAACTTGTATCCACTTCCAAAACACTGAAACCACCAGAAACCCACTGCAAATCCCCCTACAACCTTCCATGCGCAAAAATTATTCGAGCTCGACTACCTGGGTAGTTGTCGAGCAGAACCCATGCTAGGTCCACAGCCTGAGAACGAAAACACCTGAGAAGAGGAGTTCACATCATCTGCTGGAGAACCGAGCCCATCTGGGGCAGTGAGCAGCGATTCTAGCACTTCCAACTGCTGCAGTACATGAGGAGCCTTTGGGGTAGTTCGGGCGGAGGAGCCGCCACAGCTTAGTCCACCCATTGCCTCCATGAACCAGGGCCTTTGTCTTCTCTCTTCGAGCCCTCTAATGAACCAAAAATGGCGGCCATATTCAGAATCATCTTCTCGTGCAGAAAAAACCCTAGCTCCATGTTCCCCATGCTCATCATCATCAAACCAACCTTTTCTTCCTTTTGTCTTATTTGACTTCACAATTGCATTATTATTTGCATGATTTACTAACTTTCATAAATTGTTGGGTTAAACTTGTCATCACTTAGTCTTACACCCTTTAGATCCATTTCGAATCACACCTCTCCAAAAAGAGGTTTTTTGGTTCCAAAAAGATTGAACAAAACCAATATGGATCAATGTGTCTTCTATCTACTTCTAAAATGTGGCTCTGAATTTGGCTCCTAGCAATAGCTTTAACTCTAGCTCTGGTCATTGGTTGTTGACTATGGATTTAGTTCTAGTCACTGGCTTGCTTGTTCCCGTAATGTTAGTCTACTCGCTAACTCTAAGTAATCTCCAAATCCAAACTTTGGACTCAATTCTCTCTCTCTCTCTCTCTCTATGTATGTATGTATTGTTGAAAAATGCAATAGTGAAATTCTCAATTTGATTTTGCCTTGATTAAAGTGAGAAAATTGAATTTCCACATCAACAGACAATTTGGATGATGTTAACTTGTGTGGCATGGTTTGTGTCACCCAGTTTACTCAGTAAATTTGAGTTGGAGGAGTTAGAGTTCAGTTCTACATGTGTGATTTCTAATTTGTAGAAAGCAAGGTCAATTATCTCGGGTTGTTTTCAGTTAAACTAGTTCCAACTTTTGGAGGAACTAGTGGAAGGTCAGTTAAGAAATGGGACTTCAATCAAACTCAATGATCATCCAATTAACTTATCAATAAGCCCAAAATAACTAGTGCATGCAGAGAATTCGATTTACCTAGTTGAGGTGGAGATTCCAAGGCAGTAACATCAATTGTAGACTAGCCTTGAGTGTAAAGTGTTGAAGAAAGGGTAACTAGGTTTGGTCTTCATAATGACACGATCTTTGTAAATGATGAAATAAAAGGAATAAAATTATTTTTGTATGCCTTGTTGCATGGGTTTCATGAGCAATAGGTTTATTTGTTAGTGGCTCCAATTGAGAGCCTTAAGATTTATTATTAGATCAAAGAGTCAATGTCATGTGTGAAGGAGCTCTTCTTGAGCCTATGTTTAATGTATACAAGTCTATAGAAATGTTAAGAAACCCTCCAAATGAAAAGCACAATCCTCTTCGTCATGTCAGCCCGCAAAATGAATAAAAAGCAGTCATGTCGGCTCAAGTAAGGAGACACAATGGTTCACTATCATGTCGGATTATATACAAGGATAGAAACTATATATAAGCGTGCAAAGAATCCACATTATAGGCATAACAGGAACTTGGATCCTCTGAAATCTCTGATAAGTACAATGGCTCAGAAAATCTCAGATGAGTACATTAGTTCAGTATTGCAAAAAGAGAAGGATCTCTATATTTTTCAGTGATGTCTCAGCCTCCTCACAACACTGCCTTGGTATACTAAGATGCACTCCCAGTCTCGGCATATGTGTGATGAATATCTCTCAATGATACACTCTTGGCATGCTCTCTAAACAATCACAGTCTAAGCATCATTGTGATGAGAAGGATTTCAGTGATCCTATAGTGACTCACTCAGTCTCGACATACTTCTAGATGTTGTCATAAGTCTTAGTATATTTGATGATGAGGATATCTCTATCTTGGCATACTTCTAGATATAGTCATGATATTGATGGAAGGTTTTGATCTCAGTGTATCTAGATGCAACACTCCTATATGTACATATCTCATTATAAGATCTCATTGTTATGATAAAATATCTCTATGAAGGTGCAATAGCATTGCAACAGTAGTGCTTTCAGTGATGGCCTTGATATTGTAGTAGTAATGAAGATCTCGGTGGTGCAGTAGTGATGGCCTCGGTGTTGTAGCAATGATGATCTCAGTAGTGACAAAGAAGAGGATTGGTATCTTGGTCTTAGAGTGGCATAATAGGTCAAGGGTCATGACCTTGCTATTCGTCAATTATAATCTCTATAAGAAGAATTTTGTGCGGGTTTTCCTCTCAGAGAGTGAGAGGTTTTGGCCTTGGTAGAAAGCCAACATCTTGTGTTCTTGTCTCTTTTGTTTTGGTAGCTATTTGATGAACTAATCAGACACACTCTAATATTAAAGATTATGCTAATAAGAAAAATTAAAAATACCTTACAAATAGTTATCATGGCAAGAAGAATTTGATTAACCTACATTGCCCTAGATTCTTCAACATGGTATCAGAGCTAAGATGTTGAAGTCAAAGGAAGGGAAACAAAAAGAGGCATTCCAGGATCAACATCAAAGCAAGTTGAAGGGATTTGTGTTTCAAAACCTACATCAAATATTGAAGGAGACAATCTACAACAACAAGACAATTTAAGTCCCACAGTAAGACTTATTTGGATCATTATCTAAAGTTCTTGGATAGTTTACCTTAGGCTCATATTCATACTCCCTTTTGAAATCTTCGGACGGTGATTACATACCTACAATTCGGGTATGATCACATTTTTCCATAGTTTGAACTTGGAACACAGTAAAAAGAAGAAAACGTAGTATCTCTCACAGTCTCCATGCTTATTTAGTCTCTCTATTTAGTCTTGAAATAACCATGGTGCTAGCCACAAATTTGGTGTCATTACAATCTTTGTTATACCACAGTGATCTCAATAACTTATAGTCTGGAGCAGTTTCGGTGCTTGGGGTTAGATAGTGCAAGAGGGTCTCAAAGGATATATTTGAAAAAGGATTCCAGTTGTTCAACTCAAGCAAGGATCTACAATAAAATCACATAAACTCAAAGATCACCCGGAGGAAGCTTCAATGCATCTTCAACATGATCAAGGCGAACATTTTATCTTCACATGTCAAGTAAGTATTTCCATTAATAGATTTGGTAAAATAACTTCATGATTGCAAGGAGATCTATAGGTGGGATGGGTCATCAAAGGTCCTTGCATGGAATAAGGAGGATTGTCATAATCCTCATAGATAAGAGAAGTCAGTGAACATATCAAGGAAAAAGGTCTCCTTTGAATTCATGGGAGGGGACTCTTAAGGTCCTCTCATCCCAATGTAGCAAGAAAGGAGACATAAAAGAGATATATGAAATGCTAGAAGATATACTCCCTGAAATGAAGTGAAGAAGGTCATATCACTTAGACCTGATTGAAAGTATCAAAGAATGAAGGAATATATTCATAAGATCTCAATTGGGAGATCTGGGAGAGATGATAAGAAGATAATTATCATTTTTCTGAAATTCACTAACTAAGCAAGGTAACAAATGACAAGAAAGTTACCTCATTCAACAACTTGTGGTCGCTATGTTAGACAAAGAAAGAGAAGTCAAGGGAAAAAGTGTTGAAGGTTAAAGGACTCAAACATGTGCAGAAAGGAAAGGGAAGTTTGGTCCTCAAACAAGACATAATAGTATAGCTAAGATTCAATACTATGGAAATATTATGGAATGAAGCTCATATCACCAGAAAGATGGAGGAAGTTGAATAAAAGGGCTAAGGAAAGTGGAGTAACCGACCTCTACTATGATTGAGATTATATTCCTCACAAAAGGGTCCTATCATAAGTTCCTAAAAATTTTGTTATAGATATGACCATGATAATAATATGCATTGTGGCATCATGGAAGCATTAGAAACAAGAGCTCGTGACATCACCATGGGAATCATGAAGAACAAAACCCATGGCAGTAAAACATGAAGGATATAGCTATTGGGAACCTCATTGGACATTGTAGGAAAGGAAGAAGTCATCTAGGACAAGGCTCATCATACATCAAGTCAAAAAAGAAACATTTTCCAGATGGGGATATGAAAGATCCTGAAGATTCTCTGAAGGAATCCTCATCAGAGGGTTCACTGATCTAGAGAGGGAGCAAGTGTTTCATCAGGAAATCCAATTTATGGAATTCATGAGATGATGGTATGATGACATGAGAAATGAAGTAGATCAAGGGATTGAAGATTGTTTCAATCAAGGAATTTGATGGAAGAAGCCTAGATGACCTAAAGGTAAAATGAGGTATGTATGCTTGTATTTAATATTATAATGCCATGTCACATGGTTGCAAATAACATGGATCATTACTTCTATCTTGAGAAGCATGATCAAGAGAAAAAGGATTTCCTCCTTTGAAAGGATGCAATAAGGCATAAGTCACACTAGATGAAATCAACATAATAGGTCCTCATATGAAGTATGAGGTGGTTGACTACAATTAAGGAACTTTGATTGAAAGCTTCTGGGAATGGAATGTTTGAGGAAGGAAGAGATCGTGAAATATGGAACCATGATGAAAGAAATCAACATCCATAGGATCAAGAAGATTTGACTAGGAAATCTCCCAGAAAGATATGAAGACTCTGATGGAAGTCTAAAAAGGTTGGATATGCTTGACAATGGATATCTTTGGGAGACATATCAACATGTATGTAGGATGTTGATACCTACAGGAAGATGTCATGATGAAGAGCCATCTTGAAAGGTACAATTTGATTTATGTTATGTTTTGATTTCTTGAATAATATTTGGATGAGTTCATGTAGGGCTATTGGAACAAGTGCTGTAAGTACAAATACAACTAGCATTCATGTGGTGGATGGAAATCCCTGAATGAAACATGATGAAGAAGTAGACATATGAATAAGGTTCCATATATGTACCAAGAAGGCCACTTTCCATGAAGAAAGGAATGACATGACGAACTAAGAAGGAAAGTGATCGATGGCCAATGCCCTACAAGAAAGAAGCTCAATTGAACTTCATCACAACAAGGAAAGAAGTTTATCAAGTAGTTGAAGGACCCGCGAAGAGGAAGTTGTTGATGAAAAGGAGAGTCCCTAGTTAAGAGGGAGCTCTAACAAGTCCCTAATTGAGAGGGAGCTTGGGCAAGTTCCTGGTCAGAGGGAACTTAGGTACATTCATTTACAGGAATGGGCATATCTTCCCTAGCTAAGAGGGAGAGATAGACAGAACATTCTTGTCTTCACTTAGGAAGAAAGAATGGAGGAATAGGTAATCACATGGAATCCAATGCTCTTTGAGGATGTGTAGGGCATCCAAGATAAGAGTAGGCGAGAGGACTGATATTCTTTGAGGGCTAGGAACCTATTGTAGCGGCTACAACCACCCACCAAAAATTATGCCTTAGCTTCGTTTTGGAGCCTCCCTACCAACCTTTCATAGCAGCATGTCTTGCTTCGTCAAGCACACAAGCTTCAGTGATTTTCTTGCAGCAAGGAAGCCTTTCTATCAAAGCTTGATGCATTCCCCTCACATGCTATTTCTTCGGACTTGTTCCAGCCGCAGGCTGAGTAGCTCCCTAAAAAAATTGCGCAATTTTAGAGGGCAACCAACCTTCCCTCCAGAAATTGCGGAATTATGTTTGTTAGCTTGCTGGGCTCCAGAATTGCGCAATTCTGCCAGTCAAGCTTCATCTAGAAAATTGCACAATTCCTCCCAGCAGGGCTGCTCAGCCCAGGAATTGCGCAATCCTGGGCAGCAGTCAGCTGATGTACCCATAAATTGCGCAAATCTCCTGGGCAGTCAACCTAGCTCCCTTCCAGAAATGCACATTTTCTCCCAGCAGTTGAGCAGGCTCTTGCATGTGCAGTTGGTTTGACCAATTCCACCCGGGACTAAGAAAACTTGACTTGCATGCATGGGCTCCTTTTTCCCATAATAGAAAAATCAAGATGCAAAAAGCATCCCTAGATCTTAGGGAGCTATTTTTAGTAGCTGGAGGTTACATGCAAAGATCGTTTTAGAATCTTTCCTCCAAGTGTTGTCTTTTCCTAGATTTGTGGCATGTGCATCATGAGCTTCAAACTTATTTATTCGACACTTCAGAGCACATTTCTTCACATCAATCTTGGATCTCTGACATCCCACAACACATCCAGGACTCTTCGACACATCCAACTCAGCTATTCACGAGTAAGTGGTCTCAACTTGTCTTTTGCAACATTTCTGTCGCTTTTTGTGTTTTCTCTTGTGTGAGTGTTGTTTGCTTGATTTCTTTAAACGCTTGTTGTCGTTTACATGCATACTAGCTTGTAATAGCACTGTTTCAGTTTTCGTTACTATCTCACTGCTACACATGCATGAAACTGTTTTGCACGAATGGTCACCGATTTGGAGACTTGCTTCACCCACATGCATGTTGTTCCATTTTATGAATCTTTCATTCACTGTTTGCATGCATGACCATTTTCTTCTACTTACACTCAGTATCACCATGCATTCACTTTCACATTTGCTTCCAATTGTCCGTCGACGAGTCTGGGCAGATTTGGCCCGGACTCTGCCTCATTAAGACAAAATTGCGCAATCCTAAGAGGGAAGGCTTTGTCTTTGCCTCAGGAAATGTGCATTTCTACCCAACAATTGTTCCCCAGGCTTTCTTTGCACAATTTTGAGGGATAATGACTACTAGCCCAGAAAATTGCGCAATGCAATCACTGAGCCTACAACCATTGCCAGCTGAAATTGTGCATTGTTCAATTCCAATAGTCAACAGTCAACCTGGATTGTGCATTGCACAATTCCAGCAGCCAATCATGCCTCCCAGACAACCCATATTGTCTTTTGCGCAGTTCTGGCAGCCAGTCACCTAGCCTCCCGGAAGAAATTGTGCAATCCTTGCCAGTTTTTCCCCAGGAATGTGTTATGTCATTCCTCCAATTTTCTTTGGTTTTCACGGACAAATTTCTTTCCATGCATGTTGCTTTGTCTCCAGATCTGGTCAGAGGGAACTTAGGTACATTCATTTACAGGAATGGGCATATCTTCCCTAGTTGAGAGGAAGAGATAGACACAACATTCTTGTCTTCACTTAGGAAGAAAGAATGGAGGATTGGGTAATCACATGGAATCCAATGCTCTTTGAGGATGTGCAGGGCATCCAAGATAAGAGTAGGCAAGAGGACCGATATTCTTTGAGAGATAGGAACCTATTGTAGTGACTACAACCACCCTCCAAAAATTATGCCTTAGCTTCGTTTTGGAGCTTCCCACCCACCTTTCATAGTAGCATGTCTTGCTTCATCAAGTACACAAGCTTCAGTGGTTTTCTTGCAGAAAGGAAGCTTGCCTATCAAAGTTTGATGCATTCCCCTCACAGGTGATTTCTTCGGACTTGGTCCAACTGCAAGCTGAGTAGCTCCCTCAAGAAATTGCGCAATTCTGGAGGGCAACCAACCTTCCTTCCAGAAATTGCACAATTATGTCTGTTAGCCTACTAGGCTCTAGAATTGTGCAATTCTGCCAGTCAAGCTTCATCCAGAAATTGCGCAATTCCTCCCAGCAGGGCTTCTCAGCCCATGAATTGTGCAATCTTGGGCAACAGTCAGCTGCTCTGCCCATAAATTGCACAAATATCCTGGGCAGTCAGCCCAGTTCCCTTCCAGAAATGCACATTTTCTCCCAGCAGTTGAGCAGGCTCTTGCATGTGTAGTTGGTTTGACCAATTCCACCCGGGACTAAGAAAACTTGACTTGCATGCATGGGCTCCTTTTTCCCGGAATAGAAAGATCAACATGCAAAAAGCATCCCTAGATTTTAGGGAGCTATTTTTAGTAGTTGGAGGTTACATGCAAAGATCGTTTTAGAATCTTTCCTCCAAGTGTCACCTTTTCCTAGATTTGTGGCATGTGCGTCATGAGCTTCAAACTTATTTATTTGACACTTCAGAGCACATTTCTTCACATCAATCTCTTATCTTTGACATCCCACAACACATCCAGGACTCTTCGACACATCCAACTCAGTTATTCATGGGTAAGTGGTCTCAACTTGTCTTTTGCAACATTTCTATCGCTTTTTGTGTTTTCTCTTGTGTGAGTGTTGTTTGCTTGATTTCTTTAAACGCTTGCTATCATTTACATGCATACTAGCTTGTACTAGCATTGTTTCAATTTTCATTACTATCTCACTACTATTGCATGCATCAAACTGTTTTGGATGAATGGCCGCCAATTCGGAGACTTCCTTCACTCACATGCATGTTCTTCCGTTTTATTAATCTTTCATTCATTGTTTGCATGCATGATCATTTGCTTCTGCTTACACTCAGTATCACCATGCATTCATTTTCACATTTGCTTCTAATTGCCCGTCGACTGGTCTGAGCAGCTTTGGCCTGGACTTTGCCTCACCAAGACAAAATTGCACAATCCTAAGAGGGAAGGCTTTGTCTTCACCTCAGGAAATGTGCATTTCTACCCAAAAGTTGTTCCCCAGGCCTAGTTTGAAAATTTTTGAGGGACAATGACTACTGGCCTAGAAAATTGCACAATGCAGTCACTGAGCCTACAGCCATTGCCAACTGAAATTGTGCATTGTTCAATTCCAACAGTCAGCAGTAAGCCTGGATTGTGCATTGCATAATTCCAACAGCCAGTCATGCCTCCCAGACAACCCAGACTGTCTTTTGCGTAGTTCTGGTAGCCAGTCACCCAGCCTCTTGGAAGAAATTATGCAATCCTTGCCAGTCTTTCCCCGGGAATGTGTTATGTCGTTCCTCCATTTTTCTTTGGTTTTCGCTGACAAATTTCTTACCATGCATGTCGGTTTGTCTCCAGGTCTAGCAGGTGTTCATCTGCCTCTTAACATTTCAGGATCAATGGCTTCCAAGAGAGTAGGATCAAAGGACACTGATGGAAGTGCAATTGGAGCAGTGGTTGAGAGAGTGTCTACAAGTCTACTGATCTATGAAGATACCAAGTTGATTCTAGACAAGGACATCAAGTTGAAATGGCAAGAGGTCAATGATGCATTTGCAGGCACATTTAAGGAGGACCTCGAAGACCGCTAGGTATACGTGAACATCCACAAGTTCGGCTTGTACCAGATTCCATGCAGATACCTCGTGTTCCCATGCACAAACATGATCTCGCACGCTGATCCCAAGACGATGACGTTGAGCAGTGTCAGCGGGACGAATATTGCAACCTTCAGGGCACGGGATTATGATGAAATGTATTAGATGTCGGATCCCATGACTATCATGGAGACTCCCTTCAGCTTACCCAGCAACAATGCCAACTCCAGAGACATCCTAAAGAACTGGTTAAAGGAGTCGACTAGATTCAGGATGAAACACAACCAGATCTACAAGAGGAAGATACTGTGGAAGGCGTATCAATACTTGGCCATCTTCGCATGTTGACTGTATGGCCAGGAAAGCATGAAAACCTTCCCACAAAGTTGGGTGATCGCGCTGGACCAACTGGCTAGAGAGGGCAAACCATACAATTGGGCCGGCATGTTGGCTCATCAACTGAAGGAACAAGTAATGAAGGCTCGATAACCACCCAAAGGTATGCAAGCAGAAATCTACATATCCACCTACATCTTGGATGCAGTCTGTGCCCGACAGGATTTCTTGGAAGCTTCCATGATAGCTTGCTTGATGGCTTCAAAAGAGCTTCTTGAAGCATCTATCCATTTTATTTATGATCCTTTCTTCAGCATGGAAGTGATGAGCTTTACTAGCTTTGTAAAGTTTGGAATGAACCTCCTTACAAAGTTAATCTTATGCAGGAAGGATTGAATTTCCATTTTTGACCTTGGGATGGACAATGTTTGAATTGCTTGAACCCTTACTAGATCAATACACCTTCAGCATAAACAATATGTCCTAAAAGTTTGCCTTCTTCTAGAGCAAACTGTGATTTGTTTGGGTTAACCAAAATTCCAAACTGTCTACACTTTAGAAAGATCTTCTTCAAATGATGTAAATGGTCTTTACGGCTATTGGAGAAGACTGTTATGTCATCAAGATAAATAAGGACAAACTTGTCCTTCTCTCCCACAAAGGCTATGTCCATAGCACTCTGAAAAGTAGCCCCAACATTCATCAGTCTGAAAGGCATCTTGGAGTACATGAAAGTGCCCCAAGGAGTAGTGAAGGCGGTTTTTTCCTGATCTTCTGGATGTACAACAACCTGATTGTAACCTGAAAATCCATCTAAGAAAGACATGACTCTGGCCCCTGAAACTCTTTGCAACAAGTGTTCCATCTTAGGCAGGGGGTAGTTGTCTTTTTTAGAGCACTTGTTCAGATTTCCGAAGTCAACACAAAGCCTGATTTCTCCATTTTTCTTTCTTACTACCACAAGGTTAGCTATCCACTTTGAATACCTTAGGGGAACTATGATTTTGGCATCCAACAACTTCTTGATTTCTTTCTCAATCAAAGGCAATAAGAGAGGGCTGATAGGTCTCAGTTTATGCTTAAAAGGGATGGTGTTCCTTTCCAGTGGAATCTTATGCTGAATGATGTCTGCGTCATAGGTTTTAAGATCATTGTATTCCCAAGAAAAAATATCAGTGAATTGCTTCATGAGGGTGCAATACTCAGAATTATGGGTAGAGGACAAATGAGCAGACAAATTTATGTATTTCGCATGGGCTGGATTCCCTATATTGTGTTTACAAACAACAAACTCATTTGCTATTTTGGCAGGCTTATAAGGCACATCGTTATGATCGAACAACTTCTCTGGTGGCACCAACCCCTTTGGTATATGGTTACTAGGCAGCTGGACGATGCTTCCTCAATCGATCTCATTTTTTAACTTGGACTGGTCGCATTCTTCCATGGTTTCATTTTCTTGGTCGATGTGTGTTTCAGCAAATTCGTCAACGACTTGTAAAAACCTGTTAATTTCCTCATCGTCTTCAAAAACTCTCCAATATTTGACATTTTCAGACATAGATGGTCTATATTTCACCTGAACTTCATACACCATTTAGGAGGCAAAGGAGGAATGAATGTGCTAGCAGACACAACAAGGGAGTTGGCAAGTTGATTCTTCATTCTTGGAATGTAAGAATTGCCGAAATTAATAAAAGAATCCTTGAGCCTCCATACCTCATCTCTGTATGCTTTCAACCTTGGATGCTTAGCTTGGAAAGTTTTATTGACTTGCTGAATAACGAGGTCTGCATCTCCAAACACTTTCAGACCTTTGATACCCATTTCTTTAGCAGCGCTTAAGCCCAGAATGAAAGCTTCGTACTCTGCTATGTTGTTTGTGACCTGAAAGGTTAATTTGAAAGATAAATGAATGTATTCCTGTGTTGGGGACACAAGGACTACACCTGCCCTTACAGCTTCCTTAGAGCAAGCCCCATCAAAGAACGTGTCCCAAATCTATGGGCCTTCTTCCTTAGCGGTTTGGCAAATTGGTTTTTTAAGTTGCGTGGAGGCCAACTGGGATTCTTCAATATGAAGAATACATGCTCCAAAATCAGTGTCAACAACATAGATGGGATGATTAGCGGGGTTCTTCTCATCGCTGATTATATAAGCCCACTACGCCTCTCTGTATAATCTCTTGCTCTCACCTCTGAAAACTGGGATAGTAGCATAAGACAGATCATTTTGTAATGATCCGCCTAATCTCTTGATCCAACCTCTGGAAAGTAACATGCCAAACTTGGGGGTACATCTGCTACCACAATATCCATCATCATGCTTTTCATGGGCAGTTGAGATAACGTGATGGCTAGGTCCTTGATTAATCCCAGACATTTCACTTTTCTAGAGTCAAAAGAGAACAAGTCATGATAAGGCTTGGTAATGTCAAGACCCAGCCCATCCATGATAGCCTTGGGCATTAGATTATCGCTGGCTCCAATGTCCAGAAGGCAGTTGTGAAGGATTTTATCATGAATAGTTAGAGAGACATAGAATGATGGGGATTTGTTTTCACAATTTTCAATCATTGGGCTGAGAATAACAACTGGCTTGTCATCTTGCAGATTTACATAGTCAGTGGAGGCTTGGATGGCTTTAGGCTCAAGGGCCTCGAGGATGGATCTTTTGAAGGACTCATTCTTCACTAGTTCAATCAGAGGCATAATGTTGTGGAGGTAAATCCCCTCTACGGACAGAGGCGATCCCTACTAGCCCAAATTGGGTCTAGCAACAATCAAACAACTCTACCATGCATGTTCCTAATTGCAGATTAAAGACCAATGATGAGGGCCTACCTGGATTCCAAAGCTAGTGCTTGTAGAAGAGTCAATGCTCCCATTCCTTTGCTCTGGCCGGTCACGATCCCCACGATCTTCGTGAATGGACACGTGCACATGCAAAGAACGACACAAACACAAGCATAAAATCCAATAGATGCAACTATATATCAGTCAGAAAGGATATAACTCATCATCATTACAAAAGACAATAAGAGTGGAACCATAATGACAGTCGTCTATTATTGATAAACAAAGAAGAATACAACCATAGTTCTGACATCAAATCCTCCTTTGGCTAGGTGATCAGTAGCACATGTCTTGCAAAGCTTGTTGGGAATGGGAACAAGCCTCTCTCTCCTTGGTTACTTGGACAAGAATCTCCTTACTTAGATTTAGTCTTATGGGAATGAAGAAGACTTCTTGCAGCATAAACTTGACAATCTCAATCTTTGAAACTCTGGAACTAGCTTTCCTAAGGAAAATGGACAAGCTTTTATAGATAGAGAAGGGGGAGTTGGGATCATCCACAATATTCATGGGATTGGCTTTATCACTAAGAAGCTTCCATGAGAGGTGGCAAACCACTTCTCCTCTATGGAGATTCGAAGCAAAACCACCCAACTCAAGATAGACTCAGTCCAGGAGTTGGTTAGGATGAATCTTCCGCTGTTGGTTTGTTAAAAACATCACCCATTTTGGCTGGCACGAGTGCTACTTTGTGACAAAGCGCCAACTGGTGCGCCCTCTTTGGAGGATTCCCCCCATTGGCGCGAGTGTTGCACTGTGGAACCACACCAATGGAAAAAGGGCTATTTTTATGGGTTTTTAGCAGGAGATGTCTTTAGGGCAAATGAAGTTCAAGTTCAGGGGAATGTAATGCAAGTGTTTGCAGGTCATGTCACTTCTCACAGGTCCCAAAATGAGTCCTCCAAGATGCGGGAGAGGGGTAACAGGGACGGTGACAAGTTGTTGTGTAACAAATGCCCCCTAAAGCATGAGGCCCGAGAGAGAGAGAGGGGTGAAATGATTTACAAGAACATGTCCAACCGAAAACACGGCCGGCGGAAAACCTGCATGGAGAATTACAACTGATATCTCAAGTACATGATATATGTGGTATGGGCGTAGCCATCCATAACAGAGTACACAAAACTAGATCCAAGGTATGGACGCAATCATCCAGTGAGGATCGATAAACTGACTCAGGCATGGTCGCAGCCATCCAGTGAATGAGTCATGTAATAATCATAATAATCCACAAAATCATAACCTGGATCCCAACAGACAAAATCCAAGGTCTTGCACTCCATCTCGACCCGAACAAAGTACAAGTTCAAGCATGCAAATATAGGAGTCCAAGTCGAACATGCAGGAACATCGTCTGATTACCAGCCAATGATGAAAACTGTTAACATATGCGAGAGGTACCACCAATAATGACAATGGCCCTCAAGGTACTATAGGTACAATCTACGGCGTGCGAATTAGTGAGCCGGAATCGAACACCCGTATAATCATTCGATCGGAGGCCAGTGATGAAAACCTCACGTCGAACGTGAAGAACCTGCCATTGAGGCATGCAGGCTCCAAGGCACTTGAAGGGAGTCTCTAGGTCAAATTCCTGGATAATGTGCTAAAGTCGACAGGAAGCGACCTTGATCAAAGGTGGGCTATAGTGTTTCCCATATCATCGACGCGAGACAGAGGAGGATAATATGTTTTGTGAATCAGGATTATGTGAGTTATCAGAGGGAGGTTGATTATTTCGCATAGGTCAACTTCTCTTGAACATATTGGTGGCACGACAGTGGACTTGGCAGTATTTGACATCAAATGATCAGAGGTCATGGTGACAAGGCAACAAGCAGATGAGAGGTCAAACAAGATCACCCAAACCCACGGAGGCAAGTTAAAAACAATATGAGATGTCCCCACCCAGACACGAATGCAGACAAGTGCCATGTTCAAGAGCGACATACTGCCGACACGACAATGATTTTGGTTCCATTTTCCCCACCTTTTTTGGCGAGTACCCCAGTTATTTTTATTAACAAGCTTGACGGGGATAGCATATGCTTGTAAAGTGTCATTTCGACGGAATCCAATGTCATCAAGGTTTAACGAGTCTGACAAAGGAAGAACTCGACATCTTTTCATGTTTAGAGAGTTTGAAAAGACAGCGGAAAAGTAAACTCCAGGGTTGTCCTTTTTCGTAAAGTTGTGTCTCTCAAGCACGAAAAAGTATAAAACAATGCTCGAAAGAACTGCCCGACCATTACGATCGAGGAGTACTTTTCATGATTAGTGATTTCGACCTGAAAAAGTAAAAAAGCGATCGAAACCACGTCGTTTCATAACCATTAATGAGCCTGAAATGACAAGGGCCCGACGATCTTTTCGTCTTTACACGGTTAAAAAAGAGCTTAAAGGCGACCGCCTCTTATTTACGTTTAACGAGTCAAGAGGAATAACTCAGCAATCTTTTCATCTTTAAACGGTCAGAAAAGAGCTGAAAGAATACCTCCATTTTTATTCTCTTTAACGAGTCAAAAAGGGAAAAAATACTCGGAAACCTTTTCATATTTTACGAGTTAGAAAAGAGCTTAAAGGTGACTCATCTTAGAGGAACGAGTGGTATAAAGGGTAGCAACTGGTTTCGACAATGGTGGAACTACTCAAAACATGTAATGGTTAAGAGGTTGGCTAACAAAACCACTCATAACTGCGGTCCCTCAGGAAAGGTAAAACAACCAAGTGAAAGCATATGATCGGCCAAAGAGATGGTGGCGATGGAATAAACAACCAAGGCTCATCTAGCATAATTGAGCGGATAAAAAGAACAATCACGAGATGTAAAATGGGTATGGGTTCATTTTTACACAAGCTTGAACCATGGAGAACTCTACTTGGATTCGGTTTCATGTTTACACAAGCTTGAAACGAAAAACTATGCTTGTTATAAGTTCACATGCCCCCA
>APFE030621352.1:223338-280221 GCA_000404065.3 Pinus taeda
GACATACTGCCGATGACGACGATTATGATTCCTTTATTTCCCCCACCATTTCTGGCGAGTACCCTGGTTATTTTTGGATGACAAGCTTGACGAGGATAACATATGCTTGAAGGACGTCGTTTTGACGGAATCCGATGTCATTAAGTTTTAACGAGTCTGACAAAGGAAGAACTCGGTGTCTTTTCATGTTTAGAGAGTTTGAAAAGACAGCAAAAGGGAAACTCCAGGGGTGTCCTTTTTCGTAAAGTTGTGTCTCTCGAGCCTGAAAAAGTATAAAACCATGCTCGAAAGAACCGCCCGGCCATTACGACTAAGGAGTACTTTTCATAAGTAGCAATTTTGATCTGAAAAAGTAAAAAAGCGATCAAAATCATGTTGCTTCGTGACCATTAACGAATTCGAAACGACAAAAACCCGACGATCTTTTTAAGTTTAAACGGTCGAAAAAAGAGCTTTAAAGGCGACCACCTCTCGCTTATTTTAATGAGTCGAGAGGGAGACTTGGCTATCTTTTCTTATTTAAACAGTCAGAAAAGAGTTGAAAGAAGACCTCCATTTTTATTCTCTTTAGCGAGTCAAAAAAGGAAAAAATACTCGGCAATCTTTTCATATTTTACGAGTTATAAAAGAGCTTATAGGTGAATCGGGTACGGGTTCATTTTTACACAAGCTTGAACCATGGAGAACTATGCTTGGATTCGGTTTCATGTTTACGCAAGCTTGAAACGAAAAAACTATGCTTGTTATAAGCTCACATGCCCCCAGCATAATGACGCAAAACGAGGTACATGCCCCCCAAGCTTCATTGCATTCAACAAAGTGGATGGAATGAAGGTTCACTTTTGAGATCTTGGAAAGACTCGACTCGTATTTTACGAGATCTTAATCAAAGACTCGATTTGGAAAGGGAGTTGTTTCATTTTTTAATGAGGTTGACACAGTAAAAGAACTATCCTCATAACCCTTGTTTCATTTTTTAACGAGCTTGACACAAGATCAGGAACTAGGCTCAACCAGACCTAGTTTCATTTTTTAAGGAGCTTGACATAGGAAAGTGAACTATGCTCCGACTAGACCTAGTGTCATTTTTTAAGGAGCTTGACGTAGGAAAGCGATCTATGCTCCACACGAACTTCATCATAATGAATAGGAAGTCATAGCTTCCAAGAGTGCCACTCCCGGTGGAAGGATAACATCTTGGAAGTCGGGACCCAACGCCCCCAGGACACTATGCACGATGGCAGCATCACTGGATACAGGCACGGGATAAGTAGCCACGTAGTTGACCTGCGGTGGGGTAGATACAACCGGTGGATAAAAACCAAGAGGGGATGAAAACTGCGCAGGAGGCACCGGGGGACTAAAGAATGATAATTGATCTATAGTCACGATCCTTCCGTTGTGTGGAAAGCAAACCACATGGAAAAGGGAAGAGACAAGGGCCCCCATGGCATAAACATAGTCACGGCCAAGGAGAAGACTGAAATCTAAAGCACCTTGGGTAACCAGTACGTCTATATAGACGGTTTTGCCTCCCAAAGTGATAGGGAACTTTAGAAGGATCCCTAATGGTTGACTGGTTCCTCCGTCAAACACCAATAGATTTTGTGCGACTGGCACAAGATGTGGGGAGCCCAAAGCTTGCCAAGTAGTGGAAGGCATAAGACTGATAGATGCACCCTCATCCAAGATAGTGCCAGGTACTACCTTATCATAGGCATGTACTGTAATCGGGAAAGGCACATGGGATGGAAGGTAGAAAGCAGTTAGATGACTCCAATCGAAGGAAATGACTGAACTACTTGGTGGGGGAATCGTATGATTTCCCCCTTGCTCCGGAGAAGGACTCTCGGGATCAACTGGGATAGGAGAGTCATTTTCAGACTCAGGAGAATCTAACGAGACGAGAAGAACATGAGCATGACGCTCTTCCGAAACAGAGTGACCGATGGGTGGTGAGCCCAAGTTGACACTCTCTCCGACCAATGGTTGGTCCCGAACAAGCTTAGCACAGCCAAGTTCAGATAGAGGAGGATGGACAAGAGAAGGATCTAAGTCAATCTCTTTGTCAACAGGGAGAGGATCTGAAGAGAGCCTCTGATAACCAATGGGGAGTTGGGGTGAAGAAGCTGTAAGACTTTCCAAAACAGTGGAAGCTTTATCCATTAGCGGACAAAGGTGAAGGAGATGGTTGCCTTCACATTGCCTACATGGGAATCAAATCTTCCCTCCCTTCTTACCATTGCCAATTGATAGGGTAGCATCGCCATGAGCTTCAAAGGACGATGAGGGACGAGTCAGATTGTGAAACCATACTTCTAAGATCCTAGGAATTCCAGGACAATCACGAAGAAGATGGTCACCCTTGCACAATTTACAAGGAAACTTAAGCTTTCGCGGAGGAGTAGAAGGAGTTTCGACTTGAGCTATACTCAGGGCAGTAGCTGCACTTTTAGCTTCTCGCCTATGAGACTTCTTCTTCTTCGTCTTCTTGTTCTTCTTCTTAGCCACCTGGTTACTTGAATCCAGACTTTCACCAGGCGAAGTAGAAGATGAGGACGTAGAAACAGGCGAAGAAGGGGGGAGGTCCACCTTGGAATCAACATGATGTTGTTCGGGTGGAGGAATTGATTGACCAACAGTTGAAACATTAGGGACCACATTGGTTGAGAACAACCAAACAGGCAACCCAACAGTTAACCCAGGAAGGGACAACGTTGCCATGTAAGGAGCACCAACATTCCCAAAAGGAGGAAAATGACAAGGATTCCCTTCAGAGGGGATTCCTGGGTTGATGAACTCTAGAAAAGTTGCGATAAAAACTGAAAATCAGACACGGTGCTGAAAAAGAGCCAAGACACATAATCATATGGCCAACAAACAGAATCTAATAGGGCATGTGATCGCGGGTAATTTAATTTGTAGACACAAGGACATAACTTGACCTTTTCATCTTTAGAGAGTCGAGAAAAGGACAAAAAGATGACTCTAGTCGCCTTCGAATGTTTAATGAGCCTGAATTGACAAATGCTCAGGCGAGCCTTTTCTTTTAGGGAGTTCGAAAAGGATCAAAAGTGACTACTCTGGAGAGCTAGGCAAAATGGTTTACCAGACAATCTGTAAAACTGCATATACACCTTGGCAATCGTATGAAACCAAGGACTTTCCGTACAGCAGTCAATCTTCCCGAATGCTGTGTTCGGTGCATTACAGGTTGTAAGGCAGCAGACACGGCTTCCTATGGATAAAGGATGATAACCTAGTGGGGTCTCCCCATATACTCGATGGTACGTGGGAGCACAAGCCCGTACTAGACCACTATTGAGTCACAAAAGGAGGAATCACCCAACCTTGAGTGGAAACAAAAGTGACTAGGTTTAACGTTGCCGGAGCACGTCTCTAGCCTAGACCTCTAAAAAGTGTGCGTTATGTTCCAATGTGTTGTTAGATTCATTTAGTTCATTTTAAAGTTGATCTTGTATTATGTTTTAGTTTTCAGGCCTTACCGTATGTAATGTCTCAAAATTCCCTAAATGCAAACTATATGCCAAAATATGTCATTTCATTCGATGAATGCTAGGTACGAGACAGTTTGAGAGCTTGCACACAAACAAAACTTTTCTTCAAGATCACTAATCACTAATGACATTGAAAAGCTCCAATTCTCATTAACTAATGCAAAGCAAAAAGAGATTTTTTCTTTTATGTTGATGGCAAAATGCACTAAACAAACTTTGAGAAAAGATAACAAACAAATTCTAGTCAATACAAGCACATTCAAATCCCTAAATCACAAAGCAAGCCTCCAAAGAATGAGAAAAGTCCCAAAGACATCAATGAGCCGTGTAATCTAGGCTCAAAGCGAAACAAAGTGGAATTCAAGTGAAAACGAAGCAAGTCACCTAAATAACGCAATAAAACGATTTACAACCACCAAACAAGTGCAAGGGAGCAATCAGAGAGTCGACTGGACCAATAGAAGACCAAAAACACCTGAGGAAGGCTCGACACAGAAAGCCACTAGATGCCCTAGGGCTAGGAATGTGAAATCGATGGAAAAAGGCAAACACCCAAAGGGTAAAGATCAAAGCCAGTCAAACAAGACTCCAACACACTCAGGTAGTCGAAAAAAGGTACCCATAACAAAAACCAAGCTCAGGAGGCTCAGAACCAAGCAAACTTCAAAAGTTCCCAGGCCTGGCGTGACTGTCAGGCCGCAACTATCGCCTTTTAGGGATTGGCGCGGGTTGTCAATGAGCAACTAGCGCGAATTGGCGCGATTGTAACGCTATAAAAGCGTGCCAGTCAAGTTTGCTATGCAAAAATAAAAACAAGCAAGCCAAAGCTAGGCCAATAGTAACCAGGTACACCAAGGGACGAGAAGCAGCACAAGAACTCAACCCAGAAGGCTAACCAAGCAGGAAAAACCAAGAAGCAACCAAGAAAAAAGGCAAGTTCCAAGCTGTTCAGTTCGTAAACCAAACCGGAGATGGACTGAAGTGGCGTTGATCTACTTCGCTAATGTAGAGCAATAGCGTTTCGAAGGCTATCTGGCCGTACTTCAGGCTCTGTCTAAAGTTTACAAATCAAACAACAAGACAAAAAGCTAACTCCCCAGCGGAGTCGCCAAATTGTTGTGGAGGTAAATCCCCTCTGTGGACAGAGGCGATCCCTACTAGCCCAAATTGGGTCTAACAACAATCATACAATGATATCAGGCAAGTTCCTAATTGCAAATTAAAGACCAATGATGAGGGCCTACCTGGATTCCAATGCTAGTGCTTGTAGAAGAGTTGACGCTCCCGTTCCTTTGGTCCGACAGATCACGATCCCCACGATCTCCGTGAATGGACACCTGCACATACAAAGAACAACACAAACACAAGCATGAAATCCAATAGATGCAACTATATATCAGTCATAAAGGATATAACTCATCATCATTACAAAGAACAATAAGAGTGGAACCATAATAATAGTCGTCTATTATTGATAAACAAAGAAGAATACAACCATAGTTCTGATGTCAAATCCTCCTTTGGCTGGGTGATCAGCGGCACATGTCTTGCGAAGCTTGTTGGAAATGGGAACAAGCCTCTCTCTCCTTGGTTATTGGACAATAATCTCCTTACTTAGATTTAGCCTTATGGGAACGAAGAAGGCTCTTGCAGCATGAAGGTCTTGGTAACTTAACAATTCTCAATCTCTCGAACTATGGAACTCTGGAACTAGCTTGCCAAGGAAAATGGACAAGATTTTATAGATAGAGGAAGGGGAGTTGGGATCATCCACAATAATCATGGGATTGGCTTTATCACTAAATAAGCTTCCATGAGAGGTGGCAAACCACTTCCTCTCTATGGAGATTCGAAGCCAAACCACCCAACTCAAGATAGATTTAGTCCAGGAATTTGTTAGGATGAATCTTCCGCTGTTTGTTTGTTAAAAAACACCACTGATTATGGTTGGCGTGAGTGCGACTCTGTGACAGAGCGCCAACTGGCGCGCCCTTTTTGGAGGATTTCCCCCATTGGCACGAGGGCTGCACTATGGAACCGCGCAAATGAAAAAAGGGCTATTTTTAGGGGTTTTAAGCAGGAGATGTCTTCAGGGTAAATGAAGTTCAAGTTCAGGGGAATGTAATGCAAGTGTTTGCAGGTCATGTCACTTCTCACAGGTCCTGGAATGAGTCCTCCAAGATGCGGGAGAGGGGCAACAGGGACGGTGACAAATTGCTGTGTAACACATAGGTATTCTTAGCTTCTGAATTTCTGATTGAAAACTGAAAGGGGAAGGAGACTTGTCAAGGCTTCTTACCTCATGAGCTAGAGCTTTGAGGATGATGGGATCAAGTGCCGATTGCTTTTGCTTATTAGCTTGCTGTACTGTAGGGACAACAACTCTTTGAATAGGAGCTTCCTTGGCATTTTTCATCATTGACCTTAGATTATATCTTTGCTGATATTCAGTTAGTAGAACAACTTCACCATCCCATTCTTGGCTGATCTGTTCATTGAATACTGACTTTTCATAGGCAGTTGAGGTTAAAAAGGAAGCATTGTCTTTGTCTTCCAGAAAATGGATCTCATCATCTTCTTCAAACTGCTCTTCTTCCATGACTACATTTTGAAAAGGGGCCTTCACCCTTTGGTCTTCATTGGCATCTTTGCTTCTTTGCAAAATCTGCAACTGCTCATTAGTTCTTCTATATGGATTTGGATTTGTATTTCTAGGAGCAAAGGTATTAGGAACTCTCCCTTTCCCAAGGTGCTGCTCAACCTTTAATTTGGAGATTTCAAAGGCTAATGACTCGATCATTTTGGTCATTTTATCTATCTTAGGATCTGAGGATGATGAAGACTCACCTCTCTGTCTGCTTCTATCAACATTTCCCTTGAGCTTCTCTGCAGTCATGATGTTTGATTCCACTTCCAAGGTTGTGTCCTGCATGTCAACCAAAGTAGCACATCGCCTCTCTCTCAATAGTGTGCAGAAGTCAGAATCAAAAGCACTGGCATAGGTGAGTTTAGCAGAGGTAGTAGTGGGTTTTACTTCAGCTGGTATCTTACTATACATATGGTTAAGCCTCTTATTAAAATCAAACAACAACTCACCATTTTCCCTCTTTAAGTTCCCAAACTCAGTGTGGTAGTAGAGGAGATCCTTCTTATCCCCCCAGTGCTTTAGGAATGCATCATCTAAAGCTTCAATATCTGCTATAGATCTTGGGGTTAGTTCTCTGAACAATTTTCTAGCATCTCCATCTAGGCTTTGGACAAAGACTCTCATCCACACATCATCTTCACTAATGTCCAGGTTATCAGCATAGCTATAGAATGACTCAAGATGTTCTTCAACGGTAACACCTTCAGTCCTAGTGAACTTAGGCTTATATTTTTGATATTCTCCAGTAGGCATGGCATTCAAAGGAGTGGGAAGTATTAGAGGTCCATACCTAACAGCTATGATTCTTTCCATTTTGGTAGGTGCTTGTGGACCTACCATAGCTGTGGTGGCTAAAAGATTACTGGCAGTCTGAATGATAGAGTGTTGAGGAGTGACTGATAAGACTAAAGGAGTATGATGGATAGGAGGTGAGGTTTCCTTTGGGATTACAACAAAAGGAGAACTTGAAGAATAAGGAGCTTTATGAATCTCTGAAAGTTTTTCTTCAGTACTAGTATTAGATGCTATACTCTCAACATGTATTTGTTCTATTACAAGCCCTTCTTGAAGAGATATAGGATATTGTTTAGGTTTACTTGAACCTGATGCTCCTTTCTGCAATACCTTTCTCTCTTTGATGATTTTTTCAGGGTTAGGTACTGGGTCAACTTGTAGCTTCTGAGGATTTCTCTGAGTATGCATCACAAACTGAGCCAAAACTCCCCAGTGGAGTCATTAAGAGGTTCGGCCTCTAGTAAAGTCTCCAGATAGACGATTACAACCAAAAAAGTGCCCAGGCTTTGTCTATCATCAAAGCTGGATCTATGTCATTTCCTAGGGATGTTGAGCTTCAGTTTCTTCTCCCCGACAACGACACCAATTATGTTATCACTCTAGGAAACTCTCCTAGGTTGCAGCTCAGAGATGCCTGGTAACATATAATCTTCAATATTTTTCTCAAAACTATTGGAATGGATGATGGTTTGGATCAAGTCAGATAACCATTTCAACGCTATTCTCACTCAAGACATGCATGAACACCCTCAACAACACAAGGCTCTAGACCACTAATTCTCAATAGTTTATATATTCAATGAATAGATGGAGAATACTAACTATACCAACAGATTACATACATAAACACATATGAATGGCCAACTACAGGAAGTAAATGAGACTTGAAGATCTAATTTAACAATGCAGAGATAAGATGACAGTTATCTGGCATTAGACGCAACAGAAAACATGAATAACCTATTCAAGTGCAAGCGTAGAACAACAAAGAGAATGGACATTGAGCATATAATAGAAAAAGAATCGTATATTGCTAGAATGAAGATGAGAAGCTTGAAGGAATAGAGGAGGAACAATCTCCAGAAGTTGAACCCTTATTACATTTTGCTTTTAGATATTTATAGCTCTTTACAATGATGCTGAGTCTTTTGAGGCTTGAGAGGTCTTAATCTATCCCTCTATCTTGTCTAACTGTTTGATCTCTGACTAGGCAAGCATGGCTCGAACGTTTCTTCTTCTGACAGAAGAATTACCACATTTAGATATTTTGGATAGTTTGCTGCACTGTCTGGGAGCTCTCTCATGCCGGAGATGCCCCACAATCATTCTGTTTGTTTTGGCTGTGTCATGCTGTGACTCCACGATCGCTTTGGCTTGATTCGGCCTCTGCTCTATGGTGGAATGGCTCTTTGGGCCTATGAAATCCCTTTAAAATGTGGACAGTGACTACTTTATGTTATGAACAGAAAACACAACAATACTGTAAAAAGCCCGCATTCTCTATGTATTTTGGACTTCAAAAGTCCTAAAAAATGGTTTATTCACCTATCGAGTCCGCCCTTAGGGTTATCACAAGTCGCATTTGGACCGTTCCCTGCATATTTCATTTGTATTATGAAATACATAATACATTGAATATATATGGAAAATGGTTTTCCATGGACTTCAAATATTATATATTTCATCCGAATCGGCGCTGCCCAAGGTTCCCTTTATATTTTTGTTATATAATGAAATATATTGAAAATGATCTGAAAATATCTTTGGCACATAACCCAAATATTATGTATTTTTCTTCGTCTTATCGCAAGTCGCAAAACCCAACTTCCCTTTGTATTTCGTTAAATAACGAAATACGCAACAAATGCATTGAAAATTGGCTTTCCGTGGACCTGAATTATTATGTATTTCATACTTATAATGCCATCATGTCTGGCTCATCAGGTCGCACATATGCCTGTGCATAGGCTCCACCCCTTAAGGTTTTCGCCGATAGCGATCTGGCGATGTCACGTGGGCCGTTAATCCGCTTGTGCGATCGACTATCCAAGTTTAATCACAGATCACAATCACTCATTCCCCTAGTATGTGCCGATAACTACCAACTTGCCTCCGCCGATTGCGACCTGCTGATCTGGTCATCGGAGATCGCTGATCGGCGGTGTCTTCTGCCTATCCTGAAGTCCTCTCTGCTTGCGGATTTGTGATTTGCCTCTTAGATCTGGGTTGTTGATCGGCCAGATCTAATGGCTGCTGTGCATTACACTGTGTAAGTCTGCGATAATGTTTTTTTGACTATTTTAATGTATTTTAGCCTCTCGATAGTGTTTTCCTGCCTTTTTAAGGGCTTTCCTCCTGCGACTGTTGGAATTTTTGAATGATCCTTGTGCAAATTTCGAAGCCTTCAAGAGAATATTTGGATCCTTTGGCATGATTATGCTAGCTTATGGAGACTTTAAAATGCATACTTGGATCCATTTTTTGGCTAAATGCTTCCAAGGTTGACAATGACTATGCAATGCACAATGAAGGGAGGCTTGAGAAGCAAGACTACATAGTTGAGGGAAACAATGACACATGAAGGCAAGTTTTCCCACTATGACTTCACAATGTGTAGTTCAAAAGAGAGATTGGGTGACTAGATTGCGTAGTTGTGTAGTTCAGAGAGACATGGAGGCAAATTGCTGACTGAAATTGCATAGTGCATAGTGGGAGGCTAACTGGGAGGCAATATTGCGCAGTTCTGGGGAGCAAGAGGCAGTTCTTGAGCAATGTGACTATGTAATGCACAATCCTTGGAGGCAGTAACTTCACATTGCATAGTTCCATGAGGCAAGGGATATTTATTGAGGCTTGCAACTGCACAATGTGTAGTTCAAGAAGGTAGAGTGAGACAGGGTTGGTTGAACAAGGAATTTTTTGGAATTTGACTAAGTGTGGGATCAGTGGGCCAAAGGTGAAACCAACACAAGTCTTGAACATGATCACATGCTCAAAACAATTGATGACACAACAATGAACACTCAATACCCAAAATCAACATGAACTGATTGAAACGACAACAAAACGACACTTACCTCCAAGTGCGACACTTAATATACACTTTCGACACACGTGACGAAACCAATGAAACAGTGCATAAACCATTGGGAATGGGTATAGTACATGTCTCTATGCTATATATGACACATTATTACAAAGCTTTCCTCTTAAAGATGCATTATAAATCCCTTTCACAATGTGCGACACTTCCCTTACCAAAATACAACACTTAAGTTTTCTTCATGAAGGGACTAGGAAACTTAGAGAACAAACATGGAATGGCTCTTACTACTAGAAAGAACAACTCACAAGGTAAAAGTAGGCTCCAAAGTTTAGATATGGGCCAAAACATAAAGGGTGTTGTAACAACGACAACACTTGGCGACAGACTAGTAGAACTCTAACTTCTCGGCTTTGGTTTAACATTTATGCACATGGTCTAGTTTCTTAGGAAGTATTGATTCATTGTGTGGATTACTTTGGATTTCCCACTTAACCCGATTATAGATGTAGTCTCCTCTATTCCCTTTCGCAGTTAAACAAATTCATAAATCTTGTTGTATCACTATTGTTTCGATTCACAAGAAGGGTAATATAGCTATGAGTTTAGGATGATCAGAGTATTGGTTTTCATCTATGGTGTTGCTTTGCTGCTAGTGAGCTTCTTCAATACCCCGACAGAGTCACTATAATAACAAAGTCATCGCTTTGCTACTAGTAGGTTTGTTTAGTACCATAGCAAAGTTACTTTCTTCACCTATCTGTGCAAGAAGCCTTTTCTTCTTTCACCTCTTATTTATTTTATACTTTATGCAAATTAGAATTTTATTGGTATTTTATATCACCACGATAGAAGAGGGATCCCAACTTATTGAGAGAACAAGAGGTTCTTCCTTCAACAATAGTTATATATACCTATGAAATTGATATACTTGCTATAGATTTTCCCGTTTCTCTTCTCTACTTGATTGGATTAGCATGCAAAACACCGAGTAGTAACAAAACCAAGATAAGGAAAGAAGTTCCTATAATAAAAGGGATGGCATGCTATCCATAAATCTTTCCTTATGAATGGACCATATTTTCCATTGAAACATCATTGAACATAAGGATATAACCAAAGAAAAGAAAAAGGACCAAAAGTTATCCAAATGTTATGGTGTGTCACAAGGCCCTTTTCAACTTTTTACACATGCAATGTAACCAAACAAAACACTTGCACACAAGGTTTGTTCATAAGACAACAACACAAAGACAAGGAAAGGAAACAACCTGGCATAAACAAACAAACTAACCAAGCACAGGAAAATAAATATGTACATAGGGTAGGGACATAATCCTAGACTACTATTGAAAATATTGCTTTAGATCTTGCCCATTGATAGGAAGAGAGTCCTTCTTCCCATCCAAGGATTGGAGACAATAAGTACGGCAACCAAGCTTGTCATGAACAATAAATGGTACGATCCATAAGGATTGGAATTTAGTCTATTTACCTTTCTGTTCATGGGATTTATCCCACTTCAATATGAAGTCTCCCACATTGAACCCCTTATTCCCCATAGACTTCTTGTCAAACCATTGCTTGATACGACTTTGATGGATATCAATTTTTTTTTTTTTCCCTCCTTTCTTCCTGTAGCTTCAAGGGAGTGTTTATCCTACTTTGAACCACCAGACTAGGCTTACCTTAAGACTCTTGATAAAGTTGAAGGGCTAGGAGGTATATGTTCAGAGCTAGGATGGCTTCTTTCCCATACAAAAGGAACTAAGGGGAAGTTCTCAGAGAAGGTTTTGGCATAGCACAGTCAACCCACTAAGCATTCACCAAAGCATTATGCTAGTTCCTTTGTTCAGAGTAAACAATTTTCTTAATGATACATTGATCTAAGTGGATATTGCTGGCCACCTGCCTATTCCACTTGGACCCCCACCATTGTTTCTTTCAATTTTTAGTTTGCTTATTTGTAGCACAATTTACTATTTTTGGCAGTTTTTCGTGTCCTGAACTTCCGGAGTCATTTTGAGGCCCTAAACGACGTTTTTTTGGGAAAACTAGGGCCAACACGAGTGTTTGACTAATGTTACACATTCTAAAGTTATAGTCCTTGGATAGATATTTCTAACGAGGTATTGCGTGCATCAAATGGAGTTCATATGCCAAAGTTACGACACCAGGAAGTTGATGTACCAGTTTACCAAAACATGTCCCATAGTTTGGTGCTTCATATCCTAGGGTTAGGTTTTTGGATGTTTAGGGTTTTCCATTACTTCTCAATAATAAATAGGCCTTTGAACCTCATTTTAACATAGTTTAGAGGTATGTAGCCACCACATCTCTTCTCAGAGATAAGCTACCATCACCCGAGTTAGTCTTATTTCCATTTTGTTTGTAAGCACATTTCGGTATTTGATATTTATGAATGAAGTGTTATTTCTACTACATCTCTGTATTTACGATTATATCTATAATTTGTTGCGTTCATGTTTAAATCCGAACCATTGGTATTAGAGGGGGTATGCTCTTTCTCTGTTTTTCTTTGCATGTCCCTAACGAGGTCGGGATATAAGGAGTTAGGGCTCGATCTGCTCGAACATTTGCAAGATCAGTCTCGCAAACCTCGACGACGGCCCATGGGGGAAGAAAAGAAAGACGAGGGAGCAGGAGATCATATCAAAATATTACTCGAGGAGGCTCTCGAGAAACAAAGGAACGCGATGATGGATACCTTTGCCCAGATCCTTCAACGGTTGCCAACCAATGACGCATCCACATCCACCAGCCACTCTTGAGGCTCCACTCCTTTTAAGGTACAAGTAAACTTTGAAAATACCATATTTTAGGGCCAAATAGATGAAGACGCCATAGATAAATTGTTAAATCTGCTAGAAGGATATTTTTTTGTTCGTGATTTTTCCAGCTGGGAAAAGATTACTATTGCTCTTCTCAAAGCTGCCCCCCACGTGAAGAACTAGTGGGAAACCTACCGTTGGGTCTTGAAATTGTCATTCACTTCCATTACACTTTCACTATCATATACATTGTATCACCTCCATTTCACCTTTATTTCACTACCATGTCACTACATTTATCTCACATTCATCATTATTGGGTCACATTTATGTGTTTCCAAACTTTATTAATTCTTAGCATTTTTAAGTGAATTTGTGGTTAAAAATTAGAAAATAATGTGCATATGCTTATACCTAACAAGTGGGATGAGGATCATGGGATCATGAGGATATGTGTCACATTTCCTATTTGCATTGAAACTCTAAGAAGACATGTGTCTTATCATTTCCTATTTTGATTATAAATCTAGAGGTATAGGGAGAGATTCATGGATTCTCATTAATGAGATGGCTTCATCTTTTTGTATAAATAGGAGATCTCTCTCCTTCATTTAAAAAGCGTTGTAAACTTTGTTAACTCAACTTGTCATTACTTTGTACTTTGTAACTTTGAAGAATTTGAATAAAGCTTTGAGGTTCCTAACATTGAAGGAGATGTGAAGTAGGAGATGTCATGGAGCATATTAGAATGTAAGGTAGAGTAGTTTTTATTTTGTAGTGTTGCTTTGATTTCATTCAAGTATGTCATTTTATTTTTATGATTGTTTTCAAGTTTAATAGTTTAGATTTTCCATTCATGCAAGTTTAATTCATGCAAGTGTGTTCAATCAGTTGATTGTAGATTTATCTAACTGTGTAATCTATGCTTAGCAAAATAGTCCAAGAAAGTAGTCCTCCTATTTTCCAATTGGTGCTTGGAGCATTAGAGCACACAATAGATTTGATGTTAGTTTAATAACTCATGTTGTAAGTGAATATTTCTGAAAGCCCTTTCAGTTGATGGTTCAACTTAAAACTAAGTGGTGAAGTATTTCATTCATGAATGAGTCTTTCTCTACATTTTTATGTTTACTTTTTCTTAGAACAATGAAGTATTAGATCCCTCCAGATGCTATCACAAGGAGGTAATTCTCCTAAAATTGTATAGCAGAGTGATAAAGCACTTCATTTAGCTGTTATAGGAGATAAGTTGCAATTTCACTTTCAGTCTTAGTCTTTCATTTAAGTTTGTTGCAATTTCATTTTCAGTTTTAGAACAATGAATTATTGAATCCTTCCAAATGCTATCACAAGGAGGTAGTTCTCCCAAAATTATGTAGCAGAGTGACAAAACACTTCATTTAGTTACATGTTTTATATTTGCTTTCCATTTCAAATAGCATTATCATTTTTGCTTTCATTTCATAGACATTTTTCCGGCTTAGATTAATCTAACTATCCAAAGTTTTGATTTGCTTTTATCTAATGTTCATTTCCTTTTCTCCCTTCTTTAGAAATTAGATTTTGAGTCATTAGATTTAGTTGTCCATTAACATTTAAAGATTTCATTTAGAAGCATAACTTTTCTTTCTTAGATTAATTTCCTTAAGCATGAGAAACAAAAACCCCAAAAACAACATAAACTATAAAATAATGAAGTAAGGGAAAGGTTAACTAAGCACATATAGTGCACTACACTTCATCAGTTTACGATACCTGGATTGATAATTTATGTAGAGCAATTTAGGACACTAAATTGACTAGACACCTACTGAGCAGAAGGATGAAAGTATGACCTCACTGTTTTCAGCCGCATCCACTTGGAATTCGCTCTGGTATGCCATCAAGGAGAAGTACTACCCTGTCGGGAGCTATGAGGATAAATATATAAAGTGGACCACACTGTAGTAGGGAAGGGACCAATATGTGCCAGAGTTTACCAATGTTTTTCATACCCTTTGCACGAAGTTGGGTGTTGTTGTAGCAGTTACAACGACCCTCCAAATTTTTGCCTAAGCCTCGTTTTGGAGCCTCCCTTCCAACCTTCATAACAAATTTACTTGCTTCGTCAAGTTCACCAGCTTCAATGTTTTGATTGCACAAAGGCAGCCTGTTGATCACAAGTTGATGTATTCCTCTCACAGGCTGTTCACCTGGAATTGTCCAGCTATAGGCTCAATATCTTCCCCAAGAAAATTGTGCATTTCTGGAGGGAAACCAACCTTCTCTCCAGAAATTGCGTAATCCTGTCTGGCAGCCTGCAGTGTTTCTTTGAACGGTTGTTGTCGTTTACATGTATATTAGCTTATTCTAGCACTGTTTCAGTTTTCGTTAACATCTCACTGCTGTCACATGCATGAAACTGTTTTCCGCAAACGTTCATTGATTCGGTGACTCACCTCACCCACATGCATGTTATTCCATTTTCTGAATCTTTCATTCATCATTTGCATGCATGATCATTCACTTATGCTTACACTTAGTATTAGCATGCATTCATTGTCCTATTTGCTTTCAGTTTCCCATCGGTGAGTCGGGTCAACCTTGGCCCGGACTCTGCCTTCACCAAGGCTACATTACGCAATCTGGGGAAGGAAGGCTCTACCTTCCTCTCCAAAAGTGTGCATTTTTGCCCAGCACTGGCCTCCAAGACTATTTTGCACATTTCTGGAGGACAGTGTCTACTTGGCCTAGGAAATTGTGCAAATCAGTCCATGGGCCTGCAATCATTCCCAGCTGGAATTGCGCATTGCACAATCCTTCCCAGCTGGAATTGCGCATTGCGCAATCCCATCGGCCAACATCTAGACTAGACTGTGCATTGCGCAGTTCCAACAGCCAGTCAGTCTCCCAGTAGCCCAGACTGTGCCTTTCGTAGTCTTGGTAGTTAGTCTCCTGACCTCCCAGCCAAAATTGTGCAACCATCATGATCAGTCACACAGGTATGTTGTAAGTCAGTTCTCAAGTTAATTTTGGTTTTCGGCTGATAGATTTATTACCATGAGTGTTGCCATGTCTCCAGGTATTGAAGGTGTTCATCTACCTCTCAACAGTGCAGATACAATGGTTTCCAGAGGGTAGAGTCAAAGACACCTTTTAGAGCGCACCTGGAGATGCAGTCGATCCAATGCCTATGAGCTTGCCTTCTCACGAAGATATAAGGTTGCTCGTAGACAAGGACATCAAGATATGACAAGAGCAACATCATGAACAATAGCTGAAGGCAGCATAGCGAATGAAACAAATGCAACAAACACAATGAATGCAAGAGGAATGTTGTTGACAACACGGGGGTGGAACAAAGTTGCAAGCTCAAGATGATGAAAGGAACTTTGGAGACTCAGGCTATGAGGTGCCAATGCTACATGATAATTACGCAAAGACAAGGAATGGAACAAAAAAGGAGTTGTGTGTGTTGAAGCAACAACTCAAGGAAGAACATGAAGCTGCACAGATGGACAAGTGAGTTGCAATAGGAGCAGGAACAACCGTGGGCACAACATGCACTCATAGATGAAACTGCGCCGGTACAAGTTAAATATCCATCCCAACAGCTAGAAAGGAGAAGACATGGTGAGCAGTGTTGTTGATCACATGAAAGGGATTCAACAACATGCATGCTATTGTTCATACACATGCAACCCAACCCATTCAGCACACTCACCAAGGTGAAGACAAGAAGCAAGTCCAACTGGAGCTGAACATGTACTTCGACAAATTGATGTGCATGACCACCAGTACACACTTGAAGATCAACACGGACACTATGCATCACTGTGTTGTCAGTTCAGTCGCACCCAAGAAGACCATATGCATGATAGCATACAAGTTGGATGAAGTGGCCGAACCAATGCACCGGTTGCAATGGAGGCAAGAGTTTGCTTCAACAAGATGTCACCATGAGGTGCATGCACACCATCATGGACGACCAAGCTCGGCATCAACTCACCACCTTCACCATCACAAACATGTCAAAGAGTTGGTCTCATCACAGGGGACTGAGTGTCAGTGATGTCTTGCTTGGCTTGCTCAAGCCATGTTGTCTCATATGAGTACATGTGCATTGTAACGTTGAGTCATGTTAAGTGTAATTCAAGTGTCAATAGTTGGATGTAATTGTCATTGAGTAGGTGAAGAGTCATGAGGGTAGTTGAATTGTCACAAAGGGGAATGTCAAGGGTCACCCCACCCTTATCTATAAATAGTCCCTCATAACTCATTGTATATGCTTTTGGTCAGCCAAGCTTCTGATAAGACTATCTTGGAAAGAGCTTGGACAATATTGTAACACACCTTGGCTTCTCCACTACACAGAGCTGGTTCATCTCTTTGGAGGAGTAGGCGGATGTGGTTGTAACGTTCCACTATTGGGGCTAGCAGGTTTACATGGATTTACTATATGATTGGAATTTACACTTCTTTATATAATAAGAGCCAACGCGTTTTCACACATGTATTGTTTCTGTTGTAATACTAATCTTTAACACTTGTAATGCATGTTGCTTTAACCTGTGTTCTACATCTGAACTGATTCATTTATTGTAATGCATAATCTATTAATGGAAATGTGTTGCATATGCTGTTAATTCTGTCTCATCCATGTTGACTACTCTACCTGACACCAGACAAACCTTTCACATGAACCTTGCTGTAACAACCATTGCACTTGTTCGAACTGATCAATGAGTGTTTTACGTGTTATCTTACCTTGTATGTTGTGACTACTACATCCGAGTGGACTGCTATGCCATAGGCTTTGTATGTCCTGTGTGTTGTGTGTTCCTAGCCAAGTTGGGACTGATCCCTTTCAACCTAGAACTCACCTTCACCCTCATCTCAACCCACATGTGTTAGAACCTCTCATGCACCTTCCTTTACTTCACACCCTTGCTACTGACAGAGTTATCTTACTTGCCTTTGCACGACATAGTGGTCAAGGCATTGCTTTACGACCCACTGCTAGGACTCCTACACCAAACGGTCTGAGGTCTAATTGGGACTTCTTACCAGGGAGATCCTCTTACATGTTAGCGGGTCCAACACCATCAACATTTTGGTGCTAGAAGGAGGGCCAAATGACAAGCTGAGTCCTCACATCTGTTGTGAATATCTACACATCATTCATGACTAACTATCAAGTTGCTATTCCGGAATGTATGTCTTATGGAAACAATTTCATCATCCGGAAAAATCTCTCGGATAACTTGTCTTATAAAACATTTGATGGTGGAGGCTATGTAGCCTTGGTAAGGAACGTGGTCGACGTTGTAGGCTCATGCGAAAGACATGGATTCTTTGAAGAATACATGAGTTGCGCGCTGTTCATACACACGCTTCGAGCACACCCAATGCATTGCTGTGCCACGCTGCTCGAAAAATCCATTCATTCTCTTGTTCATCTGGTCACAGAGATGGACCATGCTTTCAATCACTTCGACTGTAAAGCACTGAAGAAATAAATTATCAAATTACACAAAGCATCTAATGAATCCGTTGAACAATTTTACGCGTGCTTTTGTAATCTTGCATGTCAATTCCTCAAAGATGATATTGATTGGGAATTTCTTGATGGAAGATTTGAGTATCTTCTTCACATATCCGAACCCCGCTCAACACACTTCGGTGATGGAGCTGCACAATCACAGGTAGACATAGTCGCTATCACAAGTGACTATCCACCTTCACCTCATCAAATAGCTCCACCACCACAGAGTGATGTGGGAGATCATGCACGTGCCTCTGTTGAACTGTCACACTCTCCCACCCCATATGCTCTTGATATTTGCACAGATTTGGCTTACAAACATGTTGGTTGTCACATGGACTCGTTCCCTTGACCTCTGTCCTCGTGTTCTATTGATCCTCCGAATTGTACTATCTTGTGTTCTCCCATTCCGAACTCTTCACCTATTGTGAACAAGGATCAAGTTGTCGATGGAGTTGGTTTTATGCAGCCAACCTGCACGATCATTCATGATGAGTGTGTGTGGGGATCTAAAGAAGAGTCCGCGGTGAAGGGTGACTCCGTTCCAGCTGCGCCTCATCTGCTTCATCTTGACATCCCTTGTGATTATACCATTATTAATTTTCCCTGTGAAAACTCATTTCTGGATGCTTCTACTTCTGATCATTCACAGGACACCTTGAATGCCTGTCTGTCATTACGGTGTAGAGAGGACATATCTTCCTCAGAAAATCAGTCCAATTTTTCATTTATCTTTCTTGAAAATATAGAGGGTGAACATCTTTGCTTCTCATCTACCCCTCTGCTTCATTCATCAAATCATGAGGATGTCAACAAACATCGTGAATTTTCTGATCTTGGTTGTCGTGATCTATTCACTTCCTCATCCAATCACGATGTTGATTCAACCACTGTTAATCTATCCAAGACACTAGTCTACAATGATCTATTTGTCCATGAGGTCGAAACCCCCCATACTGTCGAGGCACTTCAGCCCAAGCTAATGGTTATGTCAAGCCCTCTCTGTCCTGAGGTTGGTCCCACTTCCAATCAGGAAATTATTGAAACACTCAAGACTCCTCATCACTCTCTACTTTGCACTAAAGTTCAACCAAACACCCAGATTTCTCTTCCTCCACTTGAACTACACGATCCCATCGCTCATGCATTGGAGGAATCTTACACAGCAAGCACACATGCACAACACAAGTGGTCTACCTCATGTTTGCTTGCATGTCACAGTCAAGACATGCATACACTCAACATTTGCACGCAGTATAGCACAACGTCATGGCAGCACCATAGAATGCATGTCATGCATTATCACTCATCTTTGTTCTATGGTCACCTGTAAGCTCAGAGTGTGTTTGTCTTCACTGTTACATCTTTCTTATTTGCTGGTTCGCACAACTATCTTGTTCGTGAACCTTGCCTTCACCAATGTGGGTGAAACAATGCACCGGTGGATGCATTGGAAGCATCATTTCACATGAGATGACCCATGCATTGTTAGCTTAGGAGTAGGAGTAGTGTTTGATTTTGAGTTGTTAGCTTACTTGCTTTGTTTGTTTGTTTGTCTACTTGCTTGTTTTCTTACTTTATTTGCTTTCGATTTTTCTTCTGTGCTTGCTTTGCTTTGTTGTTTGTTAGTTTGATTGTTTCATTTCGTAGGATAGTTTCACATGAAACCATGTATGACTCTTGAAGCAAGCTGGGTAAACTACAAGAGGCCGTGTACTGCTATCACTACTTGGTTATCTGTCATACTCCCTCTGTATGAAGAGCTTGTTACTTTTAGTCCATGATGCATCGATGGAAAATATGTATTATTAGAAGTGAAACTTGGTGAAAACACAATGCTTGTGTGCTAACTAGTGTCACCTACTCTAGTTGGTTGTTTTTGGGTTAACCCTTGTCAGCTCAGTCAAGTAGAGTAAGGTGAGGGGGAAAACCTTAGCATTTACGTTAGAGGTATAATAAACTACTTCTCTATAGGAACAACCTCTTCTTCTCTCAATAATTCATTATCCCTTTTCTGCCTCTGAAATGAATAAGTGCTATGCACATTTACGAAGATGAAAATGAAAAAAATGAAAAAGTAAAAAAAAAAAATGAAAAAAATGAAAATGAATAAGGTGAAAGAAGAGAAAGGCTTCTTCTGCAGAGAGGTGATGCAAGTAACTCCATCAGGGTGCTAACCAGGCTCACTGGCAGTGGAGCCATGCTTGTGTTCCTATGTGACTCCGTCGGGGTACTGTCCAGGCCTGCTGGCAGCAAAGCAACACAAGAGATGAAACCAAGACTCTAACGACTATACTGCTTATGCATCAATGTACCCCTCAGCCCCAATCGAAACAACTATGTTGCCTTGGCTTCGAATGTGTGTCAACCGACCAAGAGCTTGGAAGATGCTACATCTTACAATCAAGCTAGTGTGAAACCAAGAGGAGTTGAGAATTGAACAATACTTCCAGAGGTGTTAGATTTTCCTTTCACGAAAAAGGTCCATTAAGAGAGCTGGAGTTCTACCAGTGTGTCACCAAGTGTTGTAGCAGCTACAACCACCCTCCAAAAAATTTTCTAAGCCTCATTTTGGAGCCTCCCTTCCAACCTTCACAGCAGCTTGCCTTGCTTCATCAAGTTCACAAGCTTCAGTGTTTTGCTTGCACAAAGGCAGCCTGTTGATCATAGATTGATGTATTCCTCTCATAGGCTGTTCACCCAGACTTAGTCCAGATACAAGCTAAGCATCTTCCCCAAGGAAATTGCACATTTATGGAGGGAAACCAACCTTCCCTCTAGAAATTATTCAACCCTGTATGGTAGCCCGTTGGGCTCCAAGATTGCGCAATTCTGCCAGTCAACACTCCCAGCAGGAATTGCGCAATTTTCTCTATCAGGCCTGCTCAGCCCAAAATTTGCGCAAATCTGGGTAGCAGCCAACTGCTCTGCCAAGAAATTGCACAAATATCCTAGGCAATCAGCCTAGCTCCCAACCAAAAATGCACATTTCCTTCAAGCAGTCAAACAACCTCTTGTATGTGCAATTGAGTTGACCGGTTCCCTCATGGAATGAGAAAAATAGACTTGCATGCATGGGCTACTTCTCCCAAGGCATCATGCAAAGACATCCCTTGTTTCAGGGATCTATGTTTAGCAGTTGGAGGTTACATGCAAGGATCATTTCAGAAACCTCCGGCCAAGTGTCTCTTTCCCTAGATTTGTGGCATGCTCGTCACAACCTCGATGTTGTTAAAACTCATCAACCGGACACCGTAGAGCTCATTCCTCACATCAAACTTGGAACTCAGACATCCCACATCACATCTAGGAGCAGTTGGCACATTCAACTAAGCTGCTTTGGGGTAAGCCCGCTTCCCATGCCTTGTGTTGCATTTCTGTCGCTTTTTGTGTTTTCACTTGTATGAGTACTGTTTACTTGATTTCTTTGAATGCCTGCTATCATTTACATGTCTATTAGCTTGTCCTACCATTGGTTCAGTTTTCGTTAACATATCACTGCTGTTGCATGTATGAAACTGTTTTCTGTGAACGGTCGCCGATTCGGAAACTCGCCTCACCCACATGCATGTTGTTCCATTTTCTGAATCTGTCATTCATCATTTGCATGCATGATCATTCACTTATGCTTACACTCAGTATCAACATGCATTCATTGTCCTATTTTATTTCAGCTGCCCGTCGGTGAGTTGGGCCAACCTTGGCCCAGACTCTACCTTCACCAAGGCTGCAAGTCAAGTAGTTGGATGTAACAATCATAGAGTAGGTGAAGAGTCATGAGGATAGTTGAGCTATCACAAAGGTGAATTTCATGGGTCACCCCACCCTTTACTATAAATAGTCCCTCATAACTCATTATATAGGATTTTGGTCAGCCAAGCTTCTGATAAGACTATCTTGGAGGAGCAGATAGATATGGCTATAACGCTCCATTGTTGGGGCTAGAGGGTTTACATGGATTTAATGTATGATTGGAACTTTCACTTCTTTATATAATAAGAGCCAACACATTTTCACACATGTATGGTATTTGTTGTAAGACTGATCTTTAACACTTGTAATGCATGTTGCTTTACCCTGTGTTCTACATTTGAACTGATTCATTTGTTGTAATGCATAATCTATTAATTGAAATGTGTTGCATATGTTGTTAATGCTGTCCCATCCATGTCGGCTACTCTACCGGAAATTAGATAGACCTTTCACATGAACCTTGCTCTAACAACCATTGCACTCGTTCAGAGTGATCCGTGAGTGTTGTACGTGTTATCTTACCTTGTTTTTTGTGACTACTGCATCCGAGTGGACTGCTCCGCCGAAAGTAGTGTATGTCATGTGTGTTGTATGTTCCTAGCCGAGTTGAGACTGATCCCTTTCAACCTGGAAGTCACCTTCACCCTCATCTCAACCCACCTATGTTAGAACCTCTCATGCACATTCCTTGACTCACTGCGGCTATCACACCCTTGATACTGGCAGAGTTATCTTACTTGCCTCTGTGCGACATCGTGGTCAAGGAATTTCTTTACGACCCATTGGTGGGACTCCTACACCAAACGGTCTGAGCTCTAATTGGGAATTCTTACCAGGGAGATCCCCTCACATGTTGGCAGCTCTGGCACTGTCAACAGGTGCCAAGGATTCTAAGAAACATTTGGTACTCAAGTACCACAACTGCCTACACAGGTGCATCCAGGATGAGATGGAGTTCCTGGACATCTCCTTGCTCAATACGACGTACTGATACACTGTCAATATTGATTAGAAGTTAAAAAATAAGAATCAAGACTTTGGATCCGCGAATCCAAATCAAGGGAAAGGCACCCCCAAACCACAAAACAAAGGACAAAGCCAAGGCGGGGCAGCCTAGGACAACCCGCCAAAGCTGCAAGCAAAGAACAACACCGTGAAGCCGAAGAAGGACGCGGGAAAGTGGTGTGATTTCCATAAGAGCTCCACTCACAACACAAGTGAGTGTCGGGCCAAGCACTCACTAGTGGCCGAGCTGAAGGCTTCGGATTCAGTTGCATGTTTCGACTCTAAGTTAGAACCCGACAAGGGGAATGGCAAAGTGAATTAGATTATCGATGCAGAGCCCAATGCCACCATTGCCACCACGAAGATCCAGAAGGAGGAACCCAAAGATCCAGAAGGAGGAACTAGAAGATCCAAAGGAGGAGGAGCACCTCTTCCACTCTCAAATGTGGGTAAAGGGTTCCCTTCTATAGTTCATTGTCGACAGCGGGAGCCAAAAGAACCTAGTTTCAGCAGAGGTCCTGAAGTAGCTGGGCTTTTCCGACCACAATACACCCACAACCATACACCGTCGAGTGGCTTCACCAAGGACAAGATCTTCATGTGAGCCAGAAGTGCCACCTTCCATACAACATCAAGCCCTTCACAGATGAGGTATTATGTGACGTTGCTCCCCTTGATGTTTGTGATGTATTATTAGGCCAAGCATACTTGTGGAAGCGACATGCTTTGTATGAGGCCTCACACTGTTATTCTTGCCTTAGGAAATAAGCTATACACGATACCAAAGGTAGCATCGCCTACAACCATCTCTTTGGCTACTGCAAAACAATGCAATAAGCTCATTTCCAAAACTAATAAATTTGTCTTTCTGATGATACGCCCTCAGGGAAAAAAGAAGACGGTGGCCATGACCTCTAGACAGGGCCCCTCCTCACGACAACAACATATGGAAAAGGTCATGGAGGAGTACGAGGACATCTTCACCTCCCCTACAGGGGTGCCTCTGCACTGTCACGTTAAGCACTCCATCGATCTGACCCCAGGTACATCATTCCCCAATGGACCCATCTACCAGTGCTCCATTCTAGAGAACTATGAAATCAAGCGGCAGATTCAGGAACTACTACAGAAAGGTCACATCCGACCGAGTTCATCGCTATGTGGGAGTCCAATCGTGTTGGTACAAAAGAAGGATGGGACTTGGAGACTCTGTATTGACTATCGGTGCTGAATAAGATTATTGTCCGTAATAGGTACTGATCCCACAAATTGATAACCTTCTGGACCAACTCAAGGGGGAAAATATTTTAGCAATATTGACTTGAAGTTTGGATATCACCAGGTACCATTCAAACCCTCCAATGTGTGGAAGACTGCCTTCAAAGCCAAGGAGGGCCATTTCGAATGGTTGGTTATGCCTTTTAGGTTGACAAATGCTCTTGCAACCTTCATGAGGCTGATGGATGATATCTTGCATCCATTCACCAACTCATTTGTAGTGGTATACTTGGATGACATCGTGATCTTCAGCCAGAGTTGGGAAGAGCACCTCCATCACATTCGACAGGTTCTCGAAACACTGCGACAACACAAGCTGTGTGCCAATTTGGAGAAATGCACTTTTTGCATGACCCAGGTTCTGTATCTAGGATACATCATTGATGAACGGGGGCTGCATGTGGATCCAACCAAGATCGAAGTCATTCGGGATTGGCCAAGCCCAACCACTCTCACAGAGCTCAACAACTTTCTGGGTCTTGCCAATTTCTACCACAGGTTCATGTTGGGGTTCTCTCATATCACTTGGCCCTTGACTCAAGTCACCAAGGGAGGAGTGAAAGCAAAATTATTTTGGTTTGAATCTCAACATAAGGCATTCACAAAGTTGAAACATTGCCTCTGCTCTACACTAGTGCTCACATGAATAGACTTGCAACAACCATTTGAGATCGAGACAGATGCCTCTGACTACTGTATTGGGGCAGTCCTTACTCAACAGCGGCATATAGTGGCATATCATATTGAGACACTTTTAAACATAGTCCAAAAGTATCCCACTTATGACAAAGAGATGTATTCCATTGTGCAAGCCTGCCGACAATGGAAGCATTACATTTTGGGGAAGGAAATAGTCATCCACACAAACCACCGACCCCTATAGTTCATACGAACAAAAGGGAAGTTGCAGAATGGTAACCATTAGAAGTGCTCCACATACTTGCAACAGTTCCATTTGAATATCAAGTACAAGAAGGGTAGCACCAATAATGTTGCAAACTACCTCAACCGATCACCGATCATGGCGTTAACCACCGTGCTTAACTCTTGTGGGAATGAGACTTCTGATTGGACACTTCTCTACAAAAACGACCCAAAATTCGGCCACACGTACCAGATGCCCTTGGAGGGTCAGCAAGTTCCAGATTTTTACCTCCAGGATGCCCTGTTATGCCACCTAGGAAACCTATGTGTTCCTTCAAGCGAGCGTGCCAAGATGATTTGGGAAGCACACTACAGTGGTGCCGCTGGGCATTTCGGGGTCGAGAAAATAGTGGCAGTACAGTAGAAGTATTTCTATTGGCTGAATCTTCGACAGGATGTCGGGAAGTACATTAGATCCTGCACTGCCTGCGCCATTACCAAACCGACCATGAAGAAGCAAGGCCTCTATACTTCATTACCTACCCCTAGTCGACCTTGGGAATCCATCTCCATGGATTACATGTTGGGCCTTCCTTCTACTAAGCATGGCAATGACTGTGTTTTTGCGGTCATCGATAGATTCTCGAAGATGGCCATTATAGCGGTCTGCAAGAAGAATATCACAACAAAAGCCACTGTTAAACTCTTCTTAGAACGAGTGTGGGTGTACTTTGGGATCCCACAGTCTATCATCTCAGATCAAGACACCAGGTTCCTCAGCACATTTTGGTCCAATCTTTGGTCGATGCTGGACACCAAGCTCACTAAGTCCACAACTTTCCATCCCCAAACTGATGGCCAAATAGAGGTCATCAACAGGATGATCGTACACATCTTTTGCATGTAAAATTCAAAGAATCCACACACAAGGGATGAGGTCCTCCCCTACGTCCAACACTACTATAACCACGCTCTCCACAATTCGACTATCCACAACCCTTTTCAGGTGGGCTTAAGATTCCAATTGCTATGTCTCATTGATGTGGCCATACCATTTGCATATACTCAGGCATATTTGACTCATGTCCAGTTCGAATCTGATAAGGAAAACAACTTCATTGAGCACATCCAACACATCCACCATCAGGTCCATTAAATTATGGAGAAATCAAATTCCAAGTACAAGCAACGACATGATTAGCATCGGGTGCCACATAAGTTTCAGGTGGGCGACAAAGTCTGGTCGCATTTGCAGAAGGAACACCTTACCGGAGCCTATCAGAAACTCATACCACTCTCATATGGTCCTTACACAATTACCATGGTTGTGGGAGATAATGCATTTGAGCTCAACATTCCTCCATTCCTTGGCCTTCACCTAGTGTTCAATGTGGATGACCTTCGACCATACTTCCCACCATTGTTGGACACATCAGACATTGAAGAACAACTAACACCTATAGAGCTAAATCCAGATTGCATGGAACAAGCCACAATGGATCGGATCATGGACATGCAGATCAAGAACACCTGACATTAAAGGATCCAACTATATCAAGTTGTCAAAGCAGGCCAAATCCTTCACCAGGGCAAGTAGCTCACTAGGGACCAAGTTTAGCAGAAGTTTCCGCATCTCATGGAGGAGCTCAACGCAATGGGGACCATTACTTCCTAAGGGGGGAGGAATGATCCAGGTGGATATTGGTGGCCATCAGCCTATTCCACTTGGACCACCACCATTGTTTCTTTCAGTTTTTTCAGTTTCCTTTTTTGTAGCACAATTTACTATTTTTGGTAGTTTTTCGGGTCCTAAACTTTCAGAGCCGTTTTGAGGCCCTAAATGACATTTTTTGGGGAAAATTTGGCCAACATGGCTATTTGATTAATGTTTTCCATTTGAAAGTTGTATTCCTCGGATAGATCTTTCTAGCAAGGTATTGTGCGCATCAAATGGAGATCGTATGCCAAAGTTACGACCCCGGGAAGTTGATGTACCAATTTACCTAAACGAGGCCCATAGTTTGGCGCTTCATCTCCCAGGATTAGGTTTTTGGATGTTTATGGTTTTCCATTGTTTCTCAATAATAAATAGGCCTTTGAACCTCATTGTAAAATAGTTTAGAGGCATGTAGCTGCCACATCTCTTCTCAGATATAAGCTACCATTGCCCGAGCTAGTTTTATTTCCAATTTGGTTTGTAAGCATATTTCAGTATTTGATATTAATGAAATGAAGTGTTATTTCTATTGCATCTGTATATTTATGGTTATATAATTTGTTGCATTACTGTTTAAATCCGGATCATACATAGTAGGTTTTTATTAGTCGATTCAACTAATTTGTTTCCGTGAGGGTAATAATTGGATGAAAGTTTTAAAATAATGACATTTTCTCATGCAAAATCATAAAGTTTAAGTGAGTAGAAATAAGTTGCATTATAAAAAATAAGTGATGTAGGAATGCCAAACCTGGTGATGATATTTTATCTGAGGAAGTTGATGACCTCCTGCTCATTCACTTATTTTAGAAGAACTTCTTCTGTCCATCAAGTTAAGTAGTCTATGGAAAGTAAAACATATCGATGCTACTTCGATGAGTGTGGAAAGATTTCACCAAGGACATCCAATCCCCATTGTTTAAATGGTTCTTCTATAACAATGGGATGCAATGCGCCGACTGAAATTCTATCATGGCTAACACATCAATGGAAATTTGAACACTTGCAGGCATAAGCATGTGCATCTTTGAACAATGTGGGCCAACAGTAACTAGCCCACATAACTTTGTACGCAGTAGTATCACCTGTGTAGTGTCCACCAGCTGGCCCGTCATGGATATCCTTTAATACCCTTTACATATCTAGTGCTTCCAGACACCTCAATAGGACCACATTGTGGTGCTTCCGAAAAAAAACTCCATGTACCAACTAATATGACAAAGCTTTGAGTCAAATAACCCTCTTCTTGATAAATGTGAGGGAAAGATATCATGCTCAAAATATAGTCACACATCCAATTACCAATACGTGGATGCATTAGTGGGGGTAACTTGTTCAATGTTTACATTTTGATTTCTGATTCCCACTTAGAAGATTCGCCTTCTGTACAATATTAGTTGCTTCTATTGCAAGATGGAAAATACCATGGCCTTTTATCATGTGAACTGGCTTGAATTCAAGATCATACTCTTGCAATCTTGTCATCCATTTTTCCCTTCTCTCACCCAACTATTGCTGTACAAAAAGTGATCTAACCTTGGGTGAGGCACAAAGATAATGACGTGAATTTTTAGAATGTATGACCTAAAGTGTTTTACCACCTTGTATACTGTATAAGCTTGTTTATCGATGATAGGGTAATTGAATTCAGGTCCCTGTAAGCCATTACTCATGAATGATATTGACTGCTCATTTTGTTGATCATCCTTTTGTGTGATAACGACTGCAAGAAAATCATCAAAAGAAAAAGTGTATAATACAAAATCATTTCCAAAATCTAGACTATATAATGTTAGAGCCTTGATGATTGCTTGCTTGATATGGGCAAATGTACCCTTTTGCATTTTATCCCATTTATAAACTGCATCCTTCTTGATCATATCTTGTAATGGTTTTACTATCCATGTGTAATCCAAGATGAACTTACGGAGGAAGTTGATTTTCCCTAGGAAGGGTTGCATGAATTTTTTTTTTAACTAGAAAGGGAATATGAGCGATAGTTTTGACATGCTCTGGTCCACTTTGATCCTGCTCCTGAAAATAATATGGTCCAAGAGATTTCCCTCAGACACTTCAAAGATGCTTGTGACAGAGTATTTTGTCACACCTCCTGCACTTCCCTATGACATACCTCGAAGTGCTCGAAATATGACCATCATGCATTGTACTCATCCAGATATGCAACTTAGATCCTCCCTAAAACAATGATGGAAAAATGCCTTGGGCTTCCCTTGAAGGAAATGGCTATAAAACCCTAATTTTGGCATCATCGCCCCCTTGACACTGGAAATCATGATGGTCACTAGTTACACTATACTAGACCTACGATGCCATCATGCTTTTGGATTGGATACTAGCGATGATCCGTAAAAGGCAATTTTCGCAAAGAGGACAAGAACCTTCATGATCTAGAGGCTTCCAGAATGACAAGATGGAGGTTGTTCAGTGTGGATGAGGTTGAGTTCTCTCAACTTGGCCTTTTGGTATTATCCCTATGAGATACCTCCTTGAGATGAGGGTCTTTTCCTATCTTTGGAGAGATCCTAACTCCCTTTCTATGCCTATATATTCATCTTTTCCCATTCCCAAATGGTTGGTCTTTGGCTATTTGCACCTTTATGCTGAGATTGTGCCTACATGCTACTCATTTGGCTTGGAGAAGGAGTGCTTAGAGAGCTTGAGCTTGGAATTAGACATTCACTCAAGGAGAGCTTATTAACATAAAGGCTTGGTTGTATGCTTCCTCCTTCATTCTATTAATATATACAACTTCTGGTTCATTTTCCATAAATGTGTATGCTAATGCGTCATTTATCTTAATGCTCCTTGATCTATTAAATAGGTTACTGTCGATTATGCTATTTGTACTTGCATGTTTTGTTGTGTCTTGATCTCTTGTGCAGGCATTTAAACACTGTCAATAGTAGGACCAAGCTCGTGGCACAAGCGATTCAAGGTCTCCAACAAAGGAGGATATTATAACATCAGAATGAGGTAGGCCATCTTCCTCTTCTTCTATTTTGTTTGTAAATTAGGAAAGTGTCTAGTAGATTGTCACATAGGTTGCTAGTCCCACTCATTGGGCTAGAGGGATCGTCTATGTCCGCAGAGATGATTGCCTAGAAACCAAAATGGAAACTCCACTGGGGACAACTATAACCCTTTCCATCCAATCCTTCACCCTAATTCGATGATGAGTTTCACCAACTATCAATTTTTTGACTTGTTTTTTTCTTTGTAGCTATTTTCACTTATTGGTTATTGCTTGAGGACACTTAGTCTCTTCTAGTCTTGAATATTTTTTTATTTTCCATTATTTTTCTCGCCCATTGCGGGTTTAGGCTTAATAGTCACAGTGTCATCGCTGATGTTTTAATTACAGCCACGCTAATTACCCTTGCATTGCGCTTTTGCCCGTAACAAGCATGATGATCCCAGAGGACAAGAAAAATTAGGGTTTTTCTTCTTGTTCTCAGTCTTTTTCCCACTGCCAATTTTTTTCCAATGTGTCTACAGTGTTTTTGATTGATTTCCTTGATTAATTTGCAAAATTTGTTTCATTGGCTTTGAAGTGAAATCTGATTGAGTTCTAGGGTTTCTAGTCAATTGGTCATCACTTGTTGCTTGTTGGTGTCATTGAGATGTTTGTTTCACTGATTGATTGAGTGTTGTTTTCGGTGGAAATAATTGAAAACATCGTATTGCATTTGTTTTAGCTTGTATTTCGAAATTTAATTTTCATGAAAATGCATTAGATTAGTTGCATTGAAAAGTTATTTTTTGAGATTCATCATTGAAAATAGATCATATTTTTCAGTGATTGAAAGTTAAAAACTATATTAGGTGCATCAAATCATTCAAAACGAAAAGAAAAGCATGATTCATATAAATGCATCTTAGTAAGTCAAAATCATTTTGCTTTCGAGAAGTTGCATTTAGGATAGTAAAAGTGAAAATCTTTTTTTTTGGCATTACATTGGAAGACGAAAGTGAAAGTTAGTGGAAGGCATTTTGCATGATGAATTTTGTTTGATGCATTATTTATTGAAATTTACTCCCTTGATTAGTCTAGCTTTCATTGAAACAAAAAGTTTCCCTTTTCTCATATAGTTGCATTATAGGTGTTCAGGTGATATTGTTTCGAGCCTTAAAACTGAAACTTCATTGAAGATAAACTTAAAATTTACCTCAATTAACCTAAGGAGAATTTGGAACTTAACGAAAAACATTTAGAGGTCTAGGCTAGAGAGGTGTTCCGACATCTTTAAACATAACAACTGTCATTAACTACTTGTAGTGTATCCCGGGGGCGAAATCCCGTCCCAGTATGGAAGTATATAAAAGGTTCTCCAGTACTTTTGGGTATATCAGAGGCACTTCAATATGATAAGTATATAGGGATGATCTCATCGAAAAGTTTTGCATTAGACAATGCTAGCACGAACTTGTGCTCCCTGTACCATCATGTATATATTGGGAGACCCCATTAGGTTTCTATCCTTTAGCCACACGTAACCGAGTCAGCCATCTTGTAAACGTGATACACCAAACACAACATTCAAGGAGATTGGCTGCCATACGTTAAGTCCTTGGTTTCGACTAAGGTGTATATAGCGGTTCATAGATACTTGGTAAACCCTTTTTCCTAGATGACCCCTTTTTGATTTATTTTTGTTAAAGTTCTAAAATCAATTAATTGAAACAGAAAAACATCCTTCCTGTGGAAATACTCCTTAGTAGATCTTAGGTTGATACCAATGGAAACATTTCCTGAGTCTACCAGTCATGGAAACCCCTTTTATGGGAATCCTAGTTATTTCCTTCTTTTGAAAATACTGGTGTTCCCTATATGCAACGTTGTCCCTTCCTACATTGACCATTGGTATGCCAGTTTGGTTATTTTCGACCTTAGTGATTCCAAGTGTCCAAATTGATTTTCAACTGAGTTCTCCTCCACATGAACAACATAAACCTCATGTTGATTCTAAAGTTGATCCCTTGCCTTCTTTGACTATATATTCACCCCGTTCTTCCTCTTCGCCTAGTGAAAGTCTAGATTCTAGTTACCAAGAATCTAAGAAGAAGAAGAAGAAGAGAATGAAGAATAAGAAAATAAATACCAAGGGGGAAACTAAGTAGCCATTGCTATCTATGTAACTAATGAAGAAAAATCTTCCAACCAGCCTCCGAAAGTAAAATTTCCTTGCATGTTATGTAAGGGTGACCACCTTCTTCGAAATTGTCCTGGTATTCCCAAGGTCTTAGAAGTGTGGTCGACAAGTTCACATCGACCTTTGTCATCAACCTCTAGAGTTCATGTTGGTGAGAAACCCTCAACTAGTAATAATAAGGTCCATGGGAAAAGTCAAATTTCCTTGTAAGTTGTGTGAAGGTAATCATCTGATTCACCTTTGTCCTCTTATGGATGAAGCTTCCAAAGAGTTGGAAAACCTTACATCTTCTCAACCTCGTCTTCTGACTAGGTATTGAAATATTTCCCCTAATCCTTCATTAGTTGATCCAGTGATTTATCAAAAGTCATCTTTGGTCCACCCCTCTCTCTTTGAAAGTGAGTCTAGTGAGTCCGTTCTCGACCAGCCATTGGTTGAGAAAATGGTAGACTTGACTACACCTTCATTAATTGTACTTTTTCTAGTAGAGAGTGAACCGCATACTTCTCAGGTTCTTCTAGTTTCTTTAGTTTCAAATGAATTGGAGGGAAATCCTCCTGTTCCCAAGATGGATGAGAGAAGTTCTCTTGTTCCCATAGAGCAAGAGGGCAGCTCTCACGTTCCTACGACACCCCCTCTGAGTAGTTTAGTCACTTATTTTTATTGGAGTTGACTAGAAGGATATCACCTTCCATCTTATGTGCCTTTCTAGATTATAGTACATGCTTACCATATGGCCGTACCGAGCATAGTCATAGACGAGGACACATCTGTTAGCATTCTATCCTAAAATTCTTAGCAAGCTTTAAGTTATCCTCAGCTTGTCCCCATCACCCAGAATCTGTTAGCTCAACTGTTAGGGATCCTTCCTAAGTTACTATTACTTTGGGAGGAAAGACTGTATATATATATGTGATGGTTGTCCAAGGCCCTTTGGATTTTAATCTACTCCTTGGACGTGACTATGTTTATGTCATGGGAGCCCTTGTTTCTTCCCTCTTTCGAGTGATGTGTTTCTCACACGAAGGAATCATTGTGATCATTGATAAACTTACATTCATTGGTCCTGAATCAACTCCCAGTCAACCATCATCCCTAAATGGTTCTTACGTGTAAGTGGTATCACCCTCGCCACAGGTTAATTACATGGCCACTTGTTCCATGCCCACATCAACCGATGATCTATTAGGTGATGTAGTACGTCATGTACTGGGGGCATTGGAAACTGATTTTTCATTTGGATCCCTAGACATGTATCCCTTCTAGAGTGTTGTTCTCCCATTTGATGAGAAACTCTTGGAAGCCATGGCCTCTTTTAGTCTGTGATCCAAAGTGGAGTAGAGTACCTTGTCTTGTGTCAAGCTCGTTAAAAAATGAAACAAGGACCATGAGGATAGTTATTTTACTATGTCAACCTCGTTAAAAAATCAAATAGGTCTCCATGAGCATAGTTCCTTTAATTGTGTCAAGATCGATAAAAAATTAAACAACCTGTCATGAGCATGGTTCTTTTCCTGTGTCAAGCTCGTTAAAAAATGAAATAAATCCCCTTCCAATTCGAGACTTTGATTAGATCTCGTAAAATCCTAGCCGAGTCTTTCACTTGATCTCGTAAGTGAACCTTCATTGTATCCACTTGTTAGTAGCCAATAGTCTACTTAGGTGAACGAATTGAGCCATTATGCTGGGGGCATGCAAACTTATCTCAAGCATAGTTTATCTTTGTTTCAAGCTTGTGTAAAAATGAAACCAAACCCAAGCATAGTTTGTTTCTGTTTCAAGCTTGTGTAAAAATGAAACCAAATCCAAGCATAGTTTTTTCTCATGTTTCAAGCTTGTGAAAAAATGAAACCATCTTCAAGTATGCTCAAGCATAGTTTCCCATGTTTCAAGCTTGAGTAAAAATGAAACCATTTCCCTCGTTACCTCTCGTGATTTCTGTGTGATCAACGTTTTTTTTCCAGATGAGCCTTGGTTTTTTCATTCCATCATCACCATCTCTTTGGCCGATCGTATGCTTTCACTTGGTTGTTTTACCCTTGCCTGAGGAACATTTGCGATGAGTGGTCTTATTATCTATCCTCTTAACCATTACATGTTTTGAGTAGTTCCATCATGACTGGAACCAACTGCTATCCTTTTATACCACTCATTCCTCCAGGAGGAGTCATCTTTAAGCTCTTTTCCGACTCTCGAAAAATTAAAAGATCACCGACTATTTGTCTTTTTAAACTCGTTAAATTAAATGAATTGATGTCATCTCAGTATACATTTAACCCCCTTTTTCGGGCTGAGATTGACTATTTACGAAAAATGTGTGCCTTGGTCGACTTGGTCAAGAGGTTATCTCAAATATTATTTTCTACCTTTTCAGGTTTGAGGGACAAATTATGAAAAGGACTTGATGGAGTTTTCTATTTTTTTCTCTTTTTCAAACTCTCTAAATATGAAAAATATACTGAGTTATTCTTCCATCGGACTCGTTAAAACTCTACGATGAAAGACTTGTCACCATGATGAGATTGAGTTTCTCCTTCCTATGACTCGTAAAACTTACTAGGATGGATTCATTCGAAGGGTGAATTTATACGACAAGCATATGGTATCCTCTTCAAGCTTGTGTTAAAATAAAGAGGTACTCACTAGAAATAGTGGGGAAAACGAAAGTGAAACATCTCTTGTATAGGCAACATGTTGCTCTTGAACATGACACTCTTTTGCTTCTCAGTCGGGTTTTGGATATCCTCACTCAGTCACTTGTCTTCTCGAGTTTGGGTGATCCATTTTGCCTTTCGTCTGGCTATTCCACTTTGTCATTATGACCCTTGGTCTTATGTTGAGTCAAATGCTGCCACACTCTGGAGTCGTGTCGTCGATGTTCAAGAGAAGTCTTATCTACAGTTCATTACCTATACATTGTCTGACTCTTTGCTACAGTCTTGGATCACATTCATTTCATTCCACTTTATTCCTCATTTCGTGTTGATGATGGGGGAATCATCATGGCCCTCCTTCGATGAGTCACTTCCTATTGACTTCAGCTCATTATCCAGGAAGACGACTTAGAGACTTCCTTTCAATACCTTAAAGCTTTCATGCCTTAATGGCAAGTTCTTTGCATTCAACGACATGTTTTTATCATTGGCTTTCGATCGGATGATTCCACGAGTGTTAAAATTCAACCTCATTTTCACACTCATGGATTGTATTGTCATACCTTGAAAGCCATTATTATTGCTGGTGGTTTCTCTCATGCCTGTTAATGGTCCATATCGTTGGCCGGTAATCAGGTGGTTTTCTAGCATGTTTGACTTCGACACATTCATTCACATGTTAGAATTCGTACTTTGGTTGGGTTGGGATGGAGTGCAAGACCCTGAGTCTTGTCTGATATGACTTAGGCTATGTGGATTTATGTATTATTCATGATTGTATACATGTTTCTACTATACAGATGGCTATAACCATACCGTGGGACTTTACATTTATGATGATCCTTCTGTATCGGGTGGTTGCATCCATACCTTGGATTTTAGATCTACAGATGATCCTTCTCATTCGGATGGCTGTGCCCATGCCATGTATCTTTCTCATAGTCCTTATTATCCAGATGGCTATGTCCATACCGTGGATTCATGTTTTGATAGCAGATATATATATGTATATGCATCCTTGATTTGCAGGTCTCCTGACAGTGTTTTTTCTCATCCTTGCAAAAGCTCGTAAAGCATCTCAGCCATCACTCCCTGTTCTGCCTACATGCTTTAGGGGGCATCTGTTACATGATATTTTGTCACACCTCCTGCAATTCCCCGTGACATACCCCGAAGTTCTCGAAACATGACCATCATGTAGTGTACTCATCCATATATGTAGCTTAGATCCTCGCTAAAACAATGATGGAAAAATGCCTTGGGCTTCCCCTAAAGGAAATGACTCTAAAACCCTAATTTTGGCACCATTGCCCCCTTGACACTAGAAATCACGATGGTCTCCAGTTGCACTATACTAGCCCCACGATGCCATCACGCTTTTGGCTTGGATACTAATGATGATCCCTAAAAGGAAATTTTCCCAAAGAGGACAAGAAGCTTCCTGATCTAGAGGCTTCCAGAACGACGAGCTAAAGGTTGTTTGGCCTGGATGAGGTCGAGTTCTCTCAACTTGGCCATTTGGTCTTATCCCTATGAGCTACCTCCTTGAGATGAGGGCATTCTCCTATCTTTGGAGATATCCTAACTGCCTTTCCCTGCCTATATATTCATCTTTTCCCATTCCCAAATGGTTCGTCTTTGGCTATTTGCACCTTTATGTTGAGATTGTGCCTACATGATACTCATTTGGCTTGGAGAAGGAGTGCTTAGAGAGCTTGAGCTTGGACTTGGACATTCACTTAAGGAGAGCTTATTAACATCAAGGCTTGGTTGTATGCTTCCTCCTTTATTTTATTAATATATACAACTACTGGTTCATTTTCCATAAATGTGTATGTTAAGGCATCATTTACCTTAATGCTACTTGATCTATTAAGTATGTTACTTTTGATTATGCTATTTGTACTTACATGATTTGTTGTGTCTTGATATCTTGTGTAGGCATTTAAACACTGTGAGAAGTAAAACAGAGCCCGTGGTGCAAGCGATTCGAAGTCTTCAACAAAAGAGGATATTATAGCATCAGAACGAGGTAGGCCATCTTCCTCTTCTTCTATTTCGATTGTAACTTAGGAAAGTGTTTAGTATATTGTCACATAGGTTTCTAGTCCCACTCATTGGGTTAGAGGGATCGTCTCTGTCCGCAGAGAGGATTGCCTAGACAACAATGCTCTCCTTAGGATTTGAAGATATTCCATATTTGTGACATCACTCAAAAATCTTCCTAAGATGATGCAAGTGATAAGATCTCTTCTTTGAAAATATTGTCACATCATCCAATTACACCACTACACTTTGTCCAAATAAGTCGTAGAATGTGATGTCCATATCCCATTGGAAGGCGACTCCTAGATTAATGAGTCCAAAAGGAATTCACTTAAATGCAAAGGTACCCCACTTGGTCCTGAAAGTAGTTTGGTGTCTATCGGGTTCTTCTAATATAACTTGGTTGTATCTAAAAAACCATTTAGCAACGAGAACATTTCTGATCCAAATATTGTTTGAAGGATTTGTTCCATAGATAGTGCGGAATAGTTATCCTTGTCTACTATGCTTCTAATAGTGCATTGTTGGCATTATGATTTCTTGAGCATTTATTGTTCCATGATAATGTTCATAATGAGTATATATCATTTGGTGATGTATAGTCATTGCTGCTATTGGTAGAAATACATATGTTGTTGTCATTGTGTCACTAATAATGATGAATTCTTGGATGATGACTATGTATTGCTTAAATTTCACATAGTAAAGTTAATCCTACCTGAAGAGGATGTGCATGTTATGTTCCTTATTGACATTGGTTAGCATTTTATCTAGATTTATATCATAATCAGATTGTTCCCCCTTCTCTTGAGCTTCAAATGCTTGCTGCCAAAGGAAGGCATACTTTGGGTCCTTAAGAGATGCTTCCTTAATTATATTAGGGAGGTTAGATCATACCTGACTAAATTGAACTTCATAGATACAATGTAATTTTCTACTTAATGCGTCGGCTACTCAATTTTCTTTCCCCTTAAGGTTCAAATTGCAGAAATCAACACATAGGTGTATCTCTTTGGACTTATTTCTTATGGGAACCAGATTAGAGACCCATGTAGAATGATGAACTTTAAATATGATCCAAGCATCCAACACTTCTTTAGTTCTTTCTGAATGAGGGGTTCAATAATAGGATGAACTTCTCTCATTTTATGTTGAAAAGGCTTTACCCCTTCTTTGATGGGAGTCACATGTTGGATTATCACATTTCATAAGTTTTCAATACATTGTACATCCATGCAAACATGTCTCGATACTGTTTAAAGACACAAATAAAAACTTACCGCTCTTGAGGTGTGCAAAAAGTACCCAAATTCACATACTTCAGATCTTCTTTTATTGCAAGATTCACTTATTTGTGTTAAAGAGTAGAGTTGTGAGCCTTTGCATTAATTGGTTCCTTGAAGCAATTTTGCAGGTCATACAACTTTTCCAAAGATACCACACCTTTAGGCATGAGGTTCCCTTTGTTCGCTTGGGTTGACCCCTGCAAGGCTTTCTCATGCTCATCTTTATCAATGGTTGCATCCTTGAACACGTCAACATTATCCACGAAATCCATTATATTTTGGTCGTCATTAAAAACATGAAAATTAGTAAGGTTATCGGGCATGAATGGCCTATAAATAATCTCAACTGAAAATCCATCCTTTAATGGTGACAACCTAGCAACAACGTTAGCTAATGTATCTGCAACAACATTATGGGTCTAAGGAACAAAATTAATATTAAAATCTTGGAAATGTGAAATGAGATACCATACCTCCTGTTGATTTAGGTGACACATAATGGATTGTTTTTTGTACCTGACGTGTAGAAATTTTGAGTCACCTATTGTTTGGTCAATTTAGTGTGTCCTAAATTGCTACATTAATTATCAATTCGGGATTCGTAAGCTGATGAAGTGTGGCGCACTATATGTGCAAGATAACCTGTTTCTTACTTTTGTCGTTTTTGATTTTTATTTTGTTTTGGGGGTTTTTATCTTTGTTTGTCTCCTAATGTGAATGGAAATTCTATCCCTGAGTTTTAAGAAAACTCTAGAAGGCAAGTATGGATATAGATTTTAAGGCAATTATAACCTCTATAATGATTTCCAGATCTTAACACTTCAGAGGGTCTTAGAACATACTAGTGATGAAATCAATACTTGAAAAAGAATGAAAATGTGCTACTATTCTAATCAAACAAATAGAGAACTATTGATCATGAAACCATTATCCCTGCTGCTGTCTAAATACAGAAAAATGAGTTAAGCTACTGCACTCAAGCAAATAAAAAATTGCAATCTAATAAAAGTAAAATCAAATCACATCATTCATAGTTTGATTCCTCGCCAGGTAGTCTAAGCTATGGCTTTTGGAGATAATCATCAATAACATGAGCAATCTGATATCTAATTACAGAAAAGTAAAACTAAAATAAAATTACATCAATCATAGTCTGATTCCTCGCCAGGTAGTCTAGCTATGGCTTTCAGAGATAATCATCAATAACATGAGCAATCTGATATCTAATTGCAGAAAAGTAAAACTAAAATAAAAACACATCAATCATAGTCTGATTCCTTGCCAGGTAGTCTAAGCTATGGCTTTCAGAGGTAATAATCAATAATATGAGCAATTTGATATCTAATTGCAGAAAATTAAAACTAAAATCAAATCACATCAATCATAGTCTGATTCCTCGCCAGGTAGTATAAGCTATGGCTTTCAGAGATAATCATCAATAACTTGAGAAATCTGATATATAAAATAACTACTAAAGCAAGTAAATAAAACTGAAATCAAAGTATCACTGGAATTAAAAAAACTAAAGAAAGTAAAGTCAACAGAGAAGCTAATTCCATGTCACTAGCTATTAAAAAAACTGTATGAAAACGCCCAGGCATACTCTAACCTGAAACACAAACACACTGATCAGTATTATCCACAATATGCAGAGCTAAAAAAAACATACACAAAAATGAAATGTTAATACCATAACAATTGAAATATACACAGGTGGATAACTATGGAATATGTGCAATGGAAGTAAGGAAATGATGCATAAAACTTTACAACAATAAGAAAAATGAAACCTCAATGTGCAGGGGCCCTCTGCACAGCCTCGGTCAACAGGCTATCAGTCAAGACTTATGCTCATGCAATCATGTAGAAACAGAGTCTTCTTTTATATTTCAAAACAACGTTATCACAGTGGGACTAGTGTCACGGAACAACAAACTTTAACAACAAAATTACATTCACAAAGACTAAGAACTATGCGTATAGAAACACGTTATTTATAACAAAAACTTCATAACTGTTTTCCTGTGAAACTACGTCAACAGGGGACACGTAAAAGACAACGTCCATGGATTTAGCATGATGGTTGCCGAGATTATTAAATCTATCAAAAGCGGCTATTGGATTCACATCGTGGGGCAGCCTACAGGTGTCAACGTGCCCCCAGGGATCTAGAAACGGCCACGAATCCTTCATGTGGTTGGAAATAGAGTCCAGCTGCCATAGGACTCCTTCGTTGGACCATCCTTTGACCACCGTTGACCACGGATTTCCTTGATGAATTCGGCTAGACCAATAGGACCTGATCCATGTCCAGGTCATTTCTAACTTTCCTACGTGTCTGGTTTTGTCAGATGACACTTGCAACCTGGAGTTTAACAAAAATGGCTGCGGAAAGTTCAACCAGCTGCGGAAAGTGGTTGCATTCCGCAGCTCATAAGCAAAATCTAGTTCAAACAACAAACACAAAGACATAGTTAAAAAACCACTTTAAATGGTATTTTATGATTAATATGCAATGATGTTGATAGCTTATGAGGTCCAGGTGGGTGGAAAAAGTTTAGGAAAATGTATAGGAGATATGTAGTTTCAGGGTTCAACACCTATTACTTTGAGTGCTTCAATTTTAAGGTCAATGACTTTCCTCAAACCCAATATGGGTGCTTCATATTCAAAAACGTTGTTAGTGCACTCAAATTCAAAGTGACATGAGATCAGATGTTTGTTCTATTGCGGGTCTATTAGAATGTAGCCAACTTGAGAACCCTCTTGCATCTTCAAACCAACAAAACACATTTTCCAATTGTTAGTAATACTAGGCTTAGTTCCTACACTACTACCATTTACATCTATAATACAAGGGTCATTTGCACCAATACTATATTACAAGGAAGGAGTTCCAACTATGTATCTGGTGGTGTGGGTGAAGGATATGTTATAACATCCGTGAAACCTCTAGAAAACAATATCCAAAAATGATTTGTACATAACCAATGGGCTCATTAGGCGCTTCAAGGATTGTGACAATATGCTTCATAAATGGCTCACACTCAACTCGGATTTGGTTGTTCTTGCTCTTATACAGAGGCCATAAATGTGACCAGTCGGTCACAAAGTACCCCTACAATTTACTAGACCAGTCTCGACTCAACAATAAACCATAAGCTTTTAGGATGTGAACAATGAAGATATCAATAAATTGGTTAACTCTATGATTTTATGATAAAAATATTATAACATTGTTAACTTCACCAACTTCTTGTACCAAATATATATTTAACTGAATGAGTATGGCATTGTATTTTTCCCATTTAGGATTGATTTTATTGGCAACAGATAGGGGCATGACATTTGCAGATGCACCAAAATCAACTAGGTAGTTATGTACATTGTAATTAAAAATCTCAAAAGTTAAAAGAAATGGAGGGAAAGTTGACCTAGAATTTACGTTTATTGCGTTGACAAATGATTCAAGAATGGTTAGAGAATTACTGGATGAAGCTCAAGAATCAAAACCCATTCTACTGACAAAAGGCTAAGATGAAAATGCTTGAATGAGCAATTCTCGTTGCCCTTATATATTGGTTAGTTTGTAAATGGAAATATTTGCATGAGTCTTTTTCATGTCTTTAATAACGTTGTAATCAATGTATTCATCATGAGTAGGGTGTGTCGATGCCATAGGTGGTGTAACACTGTTTGACACCTCAGGGGTGGTGGAATTATTCTTATTGTTGCTGAAAGCACCTTTGTGCTCCCTAACTTATTATAAGTGCCCTCAGCCAGATTACTAGGTGGTAATATTTTTCTTAAAAGTTGTTTTCTCACATATTTGTGAGGCACTGGTCCTTTTCTCCTCAAGTTATAATGCTTAGAAGGTTGTGGAGTAGGAGCATAACCCACTGGAGGTTCATCAACACTTTGTCGATCATTATTGAGAATGAGATCAAGAGTGTTACAAATCATTTCTACACATCCAATCAAATGGCCAGGAAGCCGAACCAATCAACATCCCATGACACTTTGCACTCATCCCTTTGCAAATACTTGAGCATTATCTCTCCAAAAGTCTAATTTTTCGGTGTTAATCAAATAAAAAACCTAGTTTTTGGACCCATCACACTTTCCCTTCTAGAAACATGAACTGTTGCATGTTCTAACCAACGCATGTTTCCTTGTGCGATAACCTCTATAATTCTATAAAAAATCAAAATAGTTTCGAATATTCTCTTTCCAGAAGCTTCCAAGGTCGTTTCAACCATTTAATATTTATTGAGATATCAAACACCTATTCTTGGGGTCTTATATCTTATCCCTAGTGCTTATCCTCCCTCATATGTGGATCTAATTACTAGATTGGTAAAACCCAAACTACCTTATTTACCCTATAAATTCGCTGCATCCCATGGAGTTTGGGTTGGATTTTGGAGACTATTAGTTATTCCCTCATAATGTTTCTTTGTTATTAAGGGTTCATTATCCATCCATGCACTTGAGTTGTAATTGGAGGCATACTTTGTGATAAGGGAAGGACAAATAGTTGGGATACATCTACATGGTCAAGATATTTAAAGGGTTGTATTCTCTCCTACTTTCATTAACACAAGAATGCTTTGTTTTCCTATATTCATGTCTCATTAATGCATATGTATTACAATGCCTTATTGACCAATTATTTAGAGATGTTATTACATGTTCTTTGGATGTTGTAGTTCTCTTGCTCATTTTAGTTGTTTTGTAGGTCCTATTTATAGCATTTGGAATTGGAGCTAAAGTTTACAAGTAAGGAGAAGAGGATAGTTTGTGTTGGACCTTAGGTAGGCCTTTCCTCCATGTTCTAATTTCTCTAAGGAAAGCACAAGTATTTTTGTTCCTGTTGTTTCTATATCAAGCCACTAGATCTAGGGAGTTCACTTTTGTCAGCAGAAGAGAATTATCCATCAAACAACTTGGCGACCATACTGGGGAACGAATGTTATTTTAGTGGTTTCATTTGTCTAATGTTTTTAGACCTTTGAAAGTGATTCAAATTGACTTGTTCAGACAATAATTGGTCTTAGGAAAGCATAATTCTGAGCTTGGTAGGGTTTTTGTTTGACCTTTTGAACAAAAGTAGCCTGAGTGCACATTCTGGTTTGAGACAGAGTGACCTAGCGCACTAGTATCTCTTTCTGAGTGAAATGACTCACATTGGTTGTTATGTATAGCTTACAATGGCCCTTGTAGAATGCAAAATTTTCATTTTTATGCCTTGCTATGAGCTCTAATTTGATCCAATGTTTTTTCCTGAGTCTCTGAACTCGTCATTGTCTCTATAAAGTCATCAATGTGTTTACATTTAAGTGTGATAGCTTTTTTATGAGAGTTTGTTTGTGTTTCTTTCTTCTTGTCAATTAGGGTTTCTAAACACTTGGCTTGATTGTTGATTTCATAAAAGGAATTTTCATATTACAAACCCAATTTGTGTGAGTTATTCTGATCAATAATCTTGTTGCATTTCATTTTTCTTTGCATTCAAAATTGAAAATAAAAGAAAACATTTCATTTTTTTGTATTGCATTTAGGGCTTTGAATTGATTTGGAATAGTAAAAGTGTTAGAAATAGTTAGGAAAATTTTGTTTAACAAAATTTTGTTTGTTGCATCATTGTTTGCTTCTTCCTTCCCATAGATAGATCTTTATTGAAAGAAAATAGTTCTTCTATCATATTAGTTGCATCATAAGAAGTTCAGGTGAATTCGTTTCATGAGACTTAAAGTCAAAACTTAATTGAAGATCAACTTTTAAAATCTATTCAATTATTATAAGGATAATTTGGGACAATAACGACATACATAAATGTAGAAGTTGTCGTTAATTGTTTGTGTTACATTCTGGGGGTATTTGGTATTCCATGTACGTAAGTATATTGGATCATTATCCATATACCCTTGGGTATATCAGATGGCACTCCGTGTATGAAATGTATATCAAAATACTTCCTATCATATAGGATGAATTAGACAACACTACTACGAACTATGCTTCCACATACTTCCACATACTTCCAAGTATATTTTGAAAGTCCCCATTAGATTGCTATCCTACCATAGTTAATCGAGTTGGATGCCTTGTTAACTATGATACAACTAACACACATTCGGGGAGATTGCGTGCATGTACTGGAAATGATATATTTCTGTTCATAGTGACTTGGAAAACCCTTTTTCCTGGTTACCCCTATTTTATTTGTGTTTTTGATTTCTAAAATTAATCAATCCATCTTGGAAGAACACCCTAAACACCCTGGTCATTTGTGTAGAATGCAAAGATTTCCTTCGCTACCTCCAGAGGCAACACCTAGTCATCGTAAGAATAAGAAAACATAAACTTCTGAACCTGGTCCTTCTGAATCTACCCCTTCTAGAACCACATCTAAAGTTAATCAACCATAAGTGTCACTTCCCATAAGTAATGAACCCGAAATTATGTCTTTGCTAATTAGTGAGTCTGAAGAAGTCGAAGCTAAAGCCCTTGAAACATTAGAACTTGAGGTCATTGAACCTAACTTTCCAGACTCAAATACTTTACAACTCGAGGAACCACAAATAATTGAACCAACTACTTCAGAAACTTCTTCTTGTCTTCCTTTGCCTTTGTCTCAACCACAACTTGTATATTTGATTCCCAGTGGAGAACAACTTCCACTTGGTCTATTGAGCATTAAATAGATTATTGAAGAGAATTATCCTAGTCCTCAAACTCCTATTCACATACCATTTCAACAAGATTTTCCTACTCTATACCATAACTTTCCTATCTTCACCCCTAACACTCAAACACGAGCTCCTTTACCTCAAACTCCTCGTTTTAATTCACCTTGAACTTCCCTTGACAAAATCCTCTAAGAAGTATAACCATGATTGAGTCTGCAATAATCTCACAACCTGTGTCTGCTATCATGAGTGAATTGATTGAAATTGCATCAACTTCATTATTTGTCACTTCCCCAAAAACTCACTTGTATGGTGGTTCATCAATGCCACCTAGCTATCAGTCATTGTCTGGAAATTTTTCTAGTGTATCTACCAATCCTTGGATTTATCCCTTATATCTTCATCTAGAATACTATATGGTTCCCCCCTAATGAGAACCTCACAACCTCTTGAACCTATTTCACCCTAGTATCCTTTGGAGCAACAATATGATGCTTTCCTCGTCGATTAGCACATCTACAATAGCCTACTTTGTCCTATGCCGGGTACCCTCCTCCTGGGAGATAGTTGCCTCCATATAATCCTTATCCTCCAGCAGGGGGGAAACCTATTGCTGAAATTTTCCCATCTATTGATAAAAATTATACAAGTTAGTGCTCCACCCTAATCAAATCCTCTTCCTACGGGTCCTCAATTTCTAGGATTGGTTGTTGATTCTTGGAATCCTATGTTGCCTACTAAACCTGGTTTTGTATTAATTCAAATTATGACTTCTTAACCTGTTCTGGCTATGTGTCAAGTTCCTACTTGTAAATTTGTTCCATCCATACCTCAACTTGGCTAAGTTATGCCTCAAATGAGTCAACTTGTCAGGTTGTATCTCAAATACCAATTACTCAAATGGTGCCTAGAATTTCTCAAATTATGTCCACCTAGCCTATTCAAGGTATGTTGCAAACTCCATTTAACCCGCTTGGTCAAAATATTCCACAGATGCAAGTTAACCAACTTGTTCAAAGCATGCCACAGGAGCCAACCAATCAACCTAGTAGTGGAATGACACATATTCCATCTGAGAAACTGTTCCAATGCATTTCGCAAATCCCTATTGGTCAAAATACTATACCAAAAATTCCCTATCAAGGCCAATAGATTCAAAATCATCCCATTCGACCTTACCAAGGTCTTCATGGAACTGGAAAACCTAGTTATGGTTATCCTGGTTATCAAAATCCTCCCTATCATGGAATGAAAATACCAGTTGCTCAACCTATTCCATCATACCTACGATATCCTCCACCACCGGTTAACCTTCATCCACAAGGTTAACCTTTTCAAATGAACTTTAATAGACAATCACCATTCATTGCAACACTTGAGTTACCAAATCTATCCTAGGTAACGAATGATCCAATTCAACGTTATATTTGGTGGTCGGCTATTCCTACAAAATTGTTGAGTGACATTCCGAAATTTAACGGAAACCTTGCAGAAGATCCATCAAATCATGTCATGAATCATTTATGGTGTTCATCCAACTCCTTAAATGATGACTCAATTCATTTACAAATTTTCTAGAGAACTCTTATTGGTTCGGTAGCCAAGTGTAAGTTGAATTACTCAAAGTTTCATTTAACAACTTTGGTGCATTGGAAACCATGTTTCTAACCCATTCTCAATTACCCATTTGTTATGAAACTTGAAACTTGAAATGATATTTTGACCTCTTTGAAGCAGTCTGACTCTACTCATATATTCGATCATATACATGAGTGGAGGTGTCAACGCCGTCTGATCAAAACTTATATTCCTAATCAGTTGTTGGCAGAATGGTTTGTCAAATATCTACTGTCCACTATAACTGAAGATGTTTCCAAAGGCAGAGTTGTTGCTGAAGAGCAAGTCATTTATCATGCTCAATATATGGATTTGATTGATACTCAATTCGATATGCTCTATGACAAGATACCCAACTATCCTTGACCTAAACATACTATTCCACCTACTCCCTCGAAGGAATCACATGTCGCTGATGGTGTGATTTGTTTCATCGATCAACTGTTAGTGAGAAAGTTTTCTAATCACACCAATTCGAAATCTGCTCCAACTGTAACACCCTCCTCCCACATCTACCCAAGTAATCGACTAATCGGGGTAAACATGTGATGAGAGTCTACTATGATTGGATTCAACCTCCTATGTGACCTTAAGGAAGTGGAATTGACATAAATACAACATATATACCTTCCACATCAGCTGCAAGACTCCTAGGAACCATCCCAATGACTCAGGTAGCTAGCCCCTGGGTCCCACTGAAGTTTTTGACCACTTGACCTCTGGACACCCCCATGCTATAGGCCTGCCAACATCAGGAGGCTTTGGATGCTCTCATGGCAAGGCATGCCAACGTCTAGGGACTATTTTGCTCTATGTTGTGCCATCGTCCTTGGGATTTGAGCCACTTTTTCAGGCCCAGAGCCCAGGTCACTGCCCATAACTGAATGACACCTTAAAAACAGTAAGATAATAAGGAAACAATGATGCAAAAGTAAATACTTGAACAAGCCCTTAACAAGACCCCTACTAGCCATGACATGCATTTCGTCAAACATATCACAACTTTATAATCTACAGATGTAAACAATAAATTTAAGAATAGGGATCTCATACTTATCTAAGAATCACTAAGAACCATTGTTCCCTCATATCATTTGTTACATTATCATCTATTAGGTCATAGATACATTGTCCATTCATTTACAAGTAAAAACATGATGAGAGCCATACATAGCCACTGTCATAAAATACATACATAACCAACATAATAGCAACAAAAATACCAAGGAAATCACAACCATATGATCCACATATAAACCAATATAATACTCATAGAATTACAAGGAGAATAACCTCATATTGATGATGCAAAATCCAAACCTAGGATGGGACTACCACTTTCCACTCGACCATAGAGTGGCTGAGACAAATATCTCTTTAGCCATTCACCCTTGTGCTATATTCCAAGCATGAATGTGGGACTCAAACCAAAATAACCAACTAGGGCATCTCGAGGCTAAACCACCTCACACTCATCAATAGAAACCATGATTTATTGTAATCCATCTCGGATCACTAGGCCAAAACAATAAACATGTAATAAAAGTGTTTACCATGATCTCCACTAGATCACTAGGCCAAAACAAGCATGGATGCCACTAGATTTCTCCACCTACATCATGAGGAATTTTCTTATCTCCTAGTCTCTCAAGATTTACAACAATCCACATCGGATCACTAGGCCCTAAACCGAGACCCACTCTCCAGGATTAACAACATATCCCAACTCAGGATTATTAGTCCTAATGTAGAGAAATCCACCTCTTGGCTTTACTGTATATCCCACCATTCACTAGCAAGGATTCCTAGGCCCACTCAGGCACACCTCCTAGCTTTACCGCAACCCATAGTCTAGCTCAAGGGTTACTAGGCCAGTGGCTTTACCGTAATCCACTGTCTGTTTCATAGATCACTAAGCCATGTGTTCTATCATTCAGAGATCTGCCTTACTCAACTTCGAATCCATCTGGCAATCGAGCTCAACCAAAACATGAGAACCCCATCACAACATGGTTATTCAGAAATGGTAATGCTAGGTTGAAAACACTCACACCAGGAAAAACCCATGCCATAACAACAAAAGAACCACATGCAATACCATGCATGCCAAATATAGCAAGAAAAACACACATGCAAATCGATACTTACAAAGAATACTATAACTGCTTGATCCTACCCTTCCTTGCTTGCTCCTTCCTTCCCCTTTCCTTATTTTCGTTTCTTTCTCCAAAGAAAAACCTAAGAAAAATATTTCCAACTAATCCTCATAAGCCTTTTTATCAATGAGGCCTCTTTTTTCTTCAATTTCCACAATTTTCCTTCATTTTTCTCCTCAAATGCAATCTGTGACCTTTCACCTTCCTTTTCTCCTATTTTCCATTATTTTCATAAATAAATTCCAAATAATGCCTATTGCCTTTCCAAAGCCTTTGCCATTGCCTTTGCCAATTTCCTTTAGCCATAATAACTGAAATGAACACCCACTAGGATGTTTTTCCCACCATTTAGATTGGAATACATGTCCCATCATCTGTGGTCTTATATTTTTTACATGAATTTTTAACCAGGGTTGTTACCGTCCTTGGTGTTCAATGACACCTATAACCAACAAGACTACTGAAAACAAAACATACTGCCCATGAAGCTTTATGACACAACTTGTTACAATATTTACAATGAAAGACCTGCTCAAAAGTAGAACATCATGACAACATGACAAGATAATGACCATACCTCTTACTTGAGATTTATAACCTAACTCATTACATCATTTAAAATAACCACATGTACGCACACATTTTCTCATCCAACAAATAAAAGGATACGATGCCCATATCAATCAATAAGGGAATCTAGAGGCTCACGCCTCCACCCTCAAAAGTAATACTAGGTTTCACCTCCTTCCCAGGAATTCCATAATCCACTGCAAGGTCAACTCTGCATCCAATGTCTAACGCTATAATCCTGTGCCACTTGTCCTCTCAATGAACAATTACCGACTCATTGTTCCAGTTCACACTCCCAATGTGGATTTGATTCCATCTGGCAATGCTAATGACCAAAACAAATCCACCCTCATCCTTCCCTTCTCTGCTACACAGTCCCTCAGGCAATCTGGTCACCCCTTCTGTGCCATCACTCACATTCCAAGTTCCACGACATCCCCTATCCCAGGCAATCCATCCCTTGTCAAGGCTTCCTCGCATTGGAATATCAACAACCAAGGCATTTAACTTCCTCAAAACCATCATATCAGTCATAGCATGCTCATGGAAATCAATGGACACTATTGGGTACCAGTGTCCCACAATGGCCTTGCTCTTTAAGTGCTTTTCCAACATACTGTTGCATGTTCCAATTCCTTTCACTAATGCTGCTAATTCTCGTAGTCGATTTCAACCACCCAACCGTGCATTTCTGTGCTTCCTGTACAAAGCACATAACTTCCATTAGATTTAAAATAAATTGAAATGACTTCAAATCATACCTCATTGGTGGCCCGTCAATAAGGCACACTACAATTTTGTTCGCTTCCTGTCACAAGAAGTCAAACTAGCATCTTTTACCAAATCATCATGTATAAACATATCACAACAGGTTAGCTCAAAACACAATCATCAGAGATCAAAATCATAAATCACATGTAACCGTCATAAACCAGAATCATAGATCACATGTAATCATCATAGACCAGAATCATAAATCACATGCATAATAAAACTAAAATAAAATATTGATACTTATCCTTTTATCAATCCTTAGCTTCTACCTTTGTCTTTATTCCGTACACACTTCGGATTAGCTGCCACCCCCGACAAACACCTAGTTCCTTCTCTTCAATCATGTATACATACACATAATGTGCATCACACACATACAACCACACGCGACATACAACACCATGCAATACATGCACCAACACCTGACATACCACACATACACCTACACCTAGTGTACAATGCAACACAATACATACACCTACATAAAGTGTACACCACCACACAATACATACACCTACACCCGATGTACAACACAATACTTAGATCTATACCCGATGTACAACGCCACAAAATACATGTACCTACACCTAACATACAACACAACACAATATATGTACTATACAAAGTACAACACAATGAGTACACATGTCACGATACCACAACTACACAATGCAGTACATAGTACCGCATGCCCGTAACACATAAAGTATGACATGCACACAATACCACATGTACACCAATACCATAGGTACAACCTGTACATAGTACCACTTGTACGCAACACCATCTGCATGACGTGTGCACAACATCACATGTACACATCACCACCAACACAATGTATACACAACACCACATGTACACCGCACCACCTATACAATGTGTACACAATACCACATGTACATAGTACCACATGCACGACATGTACGTGACACCACATGTACACAATGCCACCTGCACACAACACCACTTGTACAACATCTACACGACACCACATGCACACAACACCACTTTTACAATCATGCACACCACACCATATGTACATAGCACCACATGTACAACATGCACGCAACACCACATGTACATATCACTACATATCCAACATGTACATAGCATCATCTGTACACAACACTACATATCCAACATGCATACAACACCATATGCACATTACACCGCATATCCATCATGCGCATAGTACAATATGTACACAAAACTGTATATCAAACATGTACATAGCACCATCTATACCCAACACTGCATATGCAATATTCACACAACACTATTTGTACCACCCTGTACATAACATTACATAGACTGTTGAAATTTGGTACCGGAGGACACGTGGTTCCCTAAGGCTTTGATCTTTGGCTTAGGGAAAAGTGTACAAAAGAATTTAATTTGTCTCCTAAAGTGACTTTATAATTTTTATAAAGTCAAATCTAATTTAAAAGTGACTTTAAGTGATAAAGTTACTAAAGTCTAATTTTAAAGTGACTTTAGTAAAGTCAATGTAAAATTAGAAAGGAAAAGTGACTTTGGACATAAATGACTAAGTGGGTCTTTATTAAAGTGGGGTGAATTAAAAAATAGAAAGTGAGATTTAAATGAGCATTTAATCTCAGCCCTAGATCTCAATCTATTTCAGCTATTGGATTTAGGGATTCCCCAAAAGTCACTTAGGGTTAGATTAAAGGAGGGAAAGGAGGAAAAGATCATTTTATTCTTTCATGAGCAGATTGAGAGAAGGAGAGCAAGAGAGCAAGGGAGATTTTTGGACAGTGAGGAGAAAGAGGCAGCAACTTGGCACACATTCCAAGGCAGCATTTCAGCAAGTCTGTACAACTGAGTTAGCACATAGTGAAAGACAGATTTTGGGCACAATTTTCTAGAAAGGCCGTACATCAGTTTTGGTTCAGATTCCATGGAGGTCGCACAACAAGTTAGCACAAAAATCGAGGAGCAGAAAATCTGAAGTTTGTTGGCACGTTTTTTCAAGGGAGGTTGTACAACAAGTGGATGCACCTTGGCACGCTTTTCTAGGAAGAAATCCATACAGTTTTACTGCTGTTTTCTGCACAAAAATCGAGGAAAATCGTACAATAACATTTATGGAAGCTTGCACGCTTTTCTAGGCAGTTCGTACAATAGCATTTAAGGTTGAAATTTGGGCACAAAAATCGAGGAGGCCGTAAAACATTTATTGCTGTTCTGTTTTGCTGTTTGCAAGTTTTTCCAGTTGGCTGTGAGGCACAGAAAACAAGATAAGTTGTAAAAGTTTGCTTGCTGATTTTTTGCTGAATATTTCTCTCACTGTAAAAAGCATTTTCTAGAAATAAGAAGGAGCTTTCGAACTGGTTTTCCCCAAGAGTTGTAGGGGGTTTTTCCAGGGTCACCTTGACAAAAAATCACTGTGTTTAAATGTGTTGAATAACTGTTTATATGTGCTGATATTTATTTATGCATTTTCCAACATTCTGTAATATTTCCAGAATTTGTGTTTTCAGCAAAATTTATTTTCTAGTTGTTGAATGTATGGATATGGGAAAGGGCATTTAACTATTTAGGAGAAATAAGGTGAAACTGAAAATCAGGGTGGGAAATGAGAAATTTCTACATGGTATCAGAGCTGAGTGCTGAAGTGCAGTTTGGGACAACAAGGAGGAAAATTACAGCCTGCTGATTTTTCACTCAGAAAATTTCAGCAAGCTGATTTTTCACAAACATTAGTTTTATCTTTACTACAACAGTGCTATTTTTCAGTTTTAGGACAGCAGGATGTCATTGGGATTGAGGGTGGAGGATAGGTTGTATGGGAATACCAATTACATCGTTTGGAAGGAAAGAATGCAGAGTATCTTTGAGGAGGCAGAAGTTTGGGACATTATGGTGCATACCACACAGAACCCTGTTGTTGTGCCTACTGATGTTACTCAGTTGGCTGCTTATAATAAAAATAACAACAAGGGTAAGAGACTGATTCTAGACAGAGTCAAAGACCATTGCATTCCTCATGTGAGAGGAAAGAGAAATGCCCATGAGATGTGGACAACATTGTCCAATCTCTACCAGAGTACCAATGAGAATCAGAAAATGGTCCTGAAGGAGAAGCTGAAGACCATTTAAGATGGGTAATGATTAGTGCAACTGGATATTTCTCAAAAAGATTACTAATGTGAGAGATGAGTGGCAACAGTTGGAGAGGTCATTCCACCCACTGGGTTGGTGCGGATTGTAGTGAATGGCCTCCCCTGTTCATGGATGAACTTTGCTGATGGGGTTTGTGCACGTGAGACCCTTCCCACATGGGAGAGGTTTTGGGATGATTGCATTCAAATAGAGATCATGAAAGGTCAGCTTGGGGTAGCCAAGCCAGTTGAGCAGGATGAGGATGTAGCACTTTTGGCAGGAGGCAAGAAAGACAAAGGGAAGGAGCATGCTTCCACAAGCAATGGTGGGGGCAAAGGCAAAGGTAAAGGTAAACAGGATAACACACAGAAGGACTATTCCAAGGTGAAGTGTTGGAATTGTCAAAAGATGGGACACTATGCAATTGTGTGTCCGGAGAAGAAGAAGAAGAAGGGGAAGAACCAGAGCATGGCAGTTTCAACAGTGGCTGAGGGCTTTGCAGATCGTTTTGACTGGGAGTTTGGGTTCACTACATGTGAGTCCTCTAGTGTAGGATCACTTGCCACACAGGTTTAGAGGGAGCATGCTTTTTCCTCGATTAGTGGAGCATCTTCGGGTATCTGGTATGTGGATAGTGGGGCTTCATGTCACATGACAAGAGTCCGTGAGTACTTCTCAGAGCTTTCAGAAAGTGGCACTGATATAGAGGTAGTACTCGGTGATGACAGAGTTGTTAGAGCAGGCGGTGTGGGGACACTGACATTTCAGAGGGAGTCCAAACCTCCCTTGAAGGTGTCAAATGTTCTTTATGTGTCAGGGATGAGGAAGAACCTCATATCCGTCTCAGCTTTGGAGGACAAAGGATATGAGGTACTGTTCAGGGGAGAACAATTGTTGATGTATCCCAAGGGCACTCCAGCTGATTCAACTAGAGTGATAGGTGTATGCCATGCAAAGGTGTACAAGTTTGCATTCCATCCCCTTTTGTCATTGAGCAGTAGTACCGATAGCAGAGCTAGCAGTTCTGAGCTGTGTGAGATTTGGCACTGCAGGATGGGGCATGTGTATCATGGAGCCTTGAGGACCTTGCGGGAGATCACTACAGGTGTGCCAGATTTCAATATTGATCACTTTGATACTTGCAGAGGATGTGCGATGGGCAAGTTTGCCAAATCCCCTTTTCCCAGCAGTGACAACAGAGCGACTGGGATACTTGATTTGATACATTCTGATGTGAGCGGTCGGATGTCTCATGTTTCCTTGAGTGGATATGAGTATTATGTTTTATTCATTGATGATCACTCCAGGAGGACCTGGATTTATTTCTTGAAGACCAAGAGTGAGGTCTTCAAGCGGTTTCAGGAGTTCAGAGCTCTTGTGGAGACACAGACAGGTCGGAAGATCAAGTCCCTGAGGTCGGACAATGGAGGAGAGTACACCCTTGGAGAGTTTGTTGACTATTGTGCGGAGGCAGGCATCAGGAGGGAGTTCACTGTTCCTTACAACCCCCAGCAGAACGGAGTTGTAGAGAGGAATAACAAATCCATCATAGGGGCTGCCAAAGCCATGTTACATGATCAGGGGTTGCCATTGTTTTTGTGGGCAGAGGCTTGCAACACAGCTGTTTACTTGTAGAACAGGAGTCCGCATCGTGCCTTGGGGCACATGACTCCGGAGGAGGCTTTCTATGGGAAGAAGCCTGATATTGGTCATCTTCATATCTTTGGATGCATTACATACTCCTACATACCCAAGGAGAAGAGGACCAACTAGAGCCCACCACAGAGAAGGGTATCTTTGTGGGCTACAGTGAGACCTCAAAGGCCTTTCGGATTTACATTCCTGCACAGAGGAAAGTTGTTGTCAGACGAGATGTGAAGTTCGAGGAGGACAGGGCCTTTAGGAGATCACGAGAGTTAGAGTATCTGGATCAGCCAGACCCTCAGCAGAAGTTGAGGCAGTCACAGAGATCCAGTGGGAAGGGATCAGGAGGATCAGGAGGTACATCTATGAGGATCTCAGGTCCATCAGTGAGCAGTGGCTCACCGAGCCAGAGGGGTGGTGCTCTGAGCAGTTTGCAGAGCAGTTCACTAGGGAGTCCACTGATGGACAGTTCACACGGTACCTCAGCTTCTACAGGTTCAGGTGCAAGCAGGAGGACAACAAACATACAGTCAGGAGTTCAGGCCCCTGATGATGAGGAGGAGGAGTTTCATTCTCCTATGGGAGAAGCATGCTCAGGGAAGAGGAAGCCCAAGTGGCTTCAGGACACCTTGAGAGATGCCACATTTGTTGCTGAGCCTAAGAGGCCAGTCAGAGAGAGCAGACCAACTGAGAGGTTTTGTAGCTATATGGCAATGGCTACCAGCATCCTTGACTCTGAGCCTTCTAGCTATGAGGAGGCAGCTAGCCAGCAGGTCTAGAGAGAGGCCATGCAGGAGGAGTATTTTTCTATCATGAAGAATGATGTTTGAGAGGTGGTGCCGAGGCCTGAGGGCAAATCCGTGGTTACTTCCAGATGGCTTTACAAGGTAAAGCATGCTACAAATGGCAGCATTGAAAAATTCAAAGCGAGGTTTGTAGCTAGAGGGTTCTCCCAAGTAGAGGGAGTTGATTATGAGGAGACCTTCGCTCCCGTGGCTTGATATACTTCGATCTGCTCCATTATATCAATAGCAGCAGAGATGGGTTGGAAGATCCACCAGATGGATGTGAAGACTGCATTTCTCAATGGCTTCATACAGGAGGAGGTGTACATTGAATAGCCACAGGGCTTTGAGGTGCATGGGAAGGAGTCCCATATGTGTAGACTGAAAAAGGCCCTTTATGGCCTAAAGCAAGCTCCCAGAGCTTGGTACTCCAAGATAGATACATACTTGCAGGGTATGGGTTTCACAAAGAGTGAGGCAGATCCGAACCTTTACTATATTGTGATAGGTGAGGAGCCTCTCATTCTGATGTTGTATGTGGATGGCTTGGTCATTGCAGGTGCAGAGAGACTCATAGAGCACTGCAAGAGAGATCTTGCGACTGAGTTTTAGATGAAGGACATCGGCTTGATGCATTACTTTTTGGGTTTGGAGGTGTGGTAGGAGGAGGGGCATTTCTTCCTGGGGCAGGGGAAGTATATTGTGGACATCCTTGGCAGATTCCACATGGAGGATTGTAGACCCATGTCGTCACCGATGATTACCAACTGGAAGAAGCTTCATGCTTCAGATTCCGAGTTGGTGGATCCCACATTGTACAGGCAGCTGATTGGTTCCATGATGTATTTGGTCAACACTAGACCAGATATTTGTTTTGCAGTCAACACAATGAGTCAGTTTATGTGTGAGCCTAGGAAGATTCACTGGGTGGCTGCAAAACACATTTTGTGGTACTTGCAGGGGACAATGGATTATGGTCTGGACTACAAGTAGGGGGATGGAGTGAGATTAGCAGGTTATACTGATTCTGATTGGGCAAGTTGTGCTTCTGATAGGAAGAGCACTTCAGGGTGCTGTTTTGGGTTGGGTTCAGCAGTAGTGTCATGGTTCAGCCAGAAGCAACAGTCAATAGCATTGAGTTCAGCGGAAGCAGAGTATATGGCAGCTAGTCTAGCTAGTTGTGAGGCCATCTGGCTTCGCAAGATGTTGTTTGGATTATTTGGTCAGCCGTTGATACCTTCAGTGATTTACTGTGATAACCAGATTTGCATTAAACTCACGGAGAATCTAGTATTTCATGACAGGTCAAAGCATATCGGGATCAAATATCATTTCATCAGAGACTATGTTCAGAAGGGAGCTGTGAAGCTTGAGTACATTCCCACTGATGAGTAGGTTGCAGATATTCTTACCAAAGCCTTACCACGGG
>APFE030621352.1:284243-300837 GCA_000404065.3 Pinus taeda
CCCTAGATCTCAATCTATTTCAGCCATTGGATTTAGAGGTTACCCAAAAGTCACTTAGGATTAGATTAAAGGAGGAAAAGGAGGCAAGAGGTCATTCATTCTTTCATGAGCAGATTGAGAGAAGGAGAGCAAGAGAGCAAGGGAGATTTCCGGACAAGGAGGAGAAGGAGACAGCAGCTTGGCACACATTCCAAGGCAACAGTTGAGCAGATTTGTATAGCTGATTCAGCACACAGTGAAAGGCTGATTTTGGCACGATTTTTTAGAAATATGTACAGCTGGTTTGCACAGAAATCGAGGAGTGGTTTGCATAGAAATCGAGGAGCAATTGGTTATTTTTTTGCACGCAAATCGAGGTCCATATAGCGCATTTATTGCAGTCCATACAACGCATTTAATGCAGGCCGTACAACAACATTTAAGGCTGAAAGTGGGCACGAAAATCAAGGAGGACGTACAACATTTATTGCTGTCCTGTTTGCTGTAATTTCTAGTTTGCTGTGAGGCACGAGAAAAGAGATAAGTTGTAAATTTGCTTGCTGATTTTTTGCTGAATATTTCTCATTGTAAAAAAAGGCATTTTCAGAAATAAAGAAGAGCTCTCGAACTGGTTTTCCCCAAGAGTTGTAGGGGGTTTTTCCAGGGTCACATTGACCAAATATAACAAGAATATTATTGGTTTGACTTGGGTCATTAGGTCAGAATTAGCCGTTGGCAATATCGCCGTTGGAGTCTCTGCACATACTATTTAACAAGCTAAGCTGGATTGGATCTTCAACTTGTCCTCACGATGAACCACACTGGTTGGTTCAAAACGCGTGACAAAAGAATATTTATGTGATTTCGCCGAAAATTCTCTAAACTGTGTTCAAATGTGTTAAATGACTGTTTGTACCTGCTGATTTTTTATTTTTGCATTTTCCAGCATTCTGTAAAATTTCCAGAATTTGTGTTTTCAACAAAAAATTATTTTTTCAGTTGTTGAATGTATGGATATGGGAAAGGGCATTTAACTATATGGGAGAAATAAGGTGAAACTGAAAACTGGGGTGGGAAATGAGAAATTTCTATAGGCCTTAGAGGATTTTTTGTAGCCAACAAATGTTCTTCTCATGCCTTATGGATCCAACTTCTTTCTTTTTTCCTTCGGTATATGAATATATACAAGACAACCAATGATTCAAAGATGATCTACTATTGGTTTCTTCCTAGCGAATACTTCTTCCAGAGTTCTGTTATCTAGTGACTTGTGGAGCCTTCGATTTTTAATATATACAATATCTTAGTGGATTATCCCCACATAATTTTTTGTAGATCTTCATCATGTAACATTACTTTTACATTGTCTTCAATAGTTCGGTTCTTTTGTTCCACCACTCTGCTTTGTTTAGGATTGTATGGGACTATCATCTCCCTCATAATCCTAGACTCCTTACATAAAGCTATAATTTCCTTGGATGTATACTCTCCTCCATTATCGAACTTTAGTATCTTGATTTTCCTTGTTGTAAGGTTCTCAACTTCAGCTTTGAATTCTTGAAATTTTGTAAATACTTCATCCTTCGATTTCATCAAGTAAACCCAAGTTTTCCTTGAATGATCATCTATAAATGTGACATAATATAGATGACCTACAAGTGATTTAGGAGTCATAGGACCACATACATCAGAATGAATAAAATCCAAGATCTCTTTTGAAAGTGACACACTGCTTCCAAATGATCTCTTAGTATTCTTACCCAATGCACATCCTTTGCATACTCCTTCATGATCTTCTTTCAATTCGGGTATTCCTACTATAGAACTTAAAGGATTTTGAAATGAAGATGGCTAAATCTTCTATGCCAGAATTCCAATGGGATGATTTCAATGTGAATCAAAGCTTGTGCAAGAGGAGATAATAACTTGTAAAGTATTTCTTCACGAATACCAATTACTCTAGCATTCTCTATGCTTGAGTTCTTACTTGATCCAGGTGGCTCCAAACACATGCAGAAGTCTAAGAGGGCTCAGAAACGGTAAAAAATCAAAGTGTTTGGATTGTGTTCGAACTAGGTTCATGTTGAATATCTCTTCATTGTGATTGTGGTGGTGTGAGAGATTCGTTAAACCAAACTCGTATGCGAAAGTTAGAGCTCTTCAAAGTTTGACATGACAAGGGAAAAAAAACGGGGCCCACAGTGTGCCACATGGCATCCCAGTCAGCAGGTGGAACCCACTAAGTTTATGTGGTGACTTAATAGCCACTAAAACATCAACACATGGTGCGCTAGCATTTATCCTTACTCTTGCAAAAGACAAAAAAATATAATATTAAAATATCTCATATAAAACGAATAAAAAAAACTATATAAAATATGGTTTTCAAACCATATCTTAAAAATAACACCACAATAACAAAAATCAAAACATAATAGGGTCATAAAATATGGTTTACAAACCATATATTAAAAATAACACCATATAACAAAAATCAAAACATAATATGGTTATAAAATATGGTTTACAAACCATATATTAAAAATAACACCATATGACAAAAATGTTTTGATTTTTGGTTAATTCAAAAAAATGCCGTATGGTTACATAATTTGGTACAAAGTGGTTATACCAACTATTAAAGTTGGTATGTAAGAAACCCACGCATTAAGGTTAAAGCTATATTAAGGTTTCCAAACGTGTTAAAATATAATTGTGACGAAGATAGGATCGAATGCGAGTCTTGCGTACCCAAGTGGGGCTTCAAGCCAACAGCCCAACGACCATTTCATTGAATTTTCCACCCACAAAAATGTACTTAAGCTCATTTCCACAGAGCGTAGAGGGGGGAATGGAGAACAAAGGCACCGAACGACAGAGCAATGAAATGGAGTTGCGGCAACGCAGAGGGGGCCCACCCTGGCCACACAAATTGAGGTAGATTCTTAGAATATTTTAGGGAATATTTTCATGCATAATCTTTAAAGAATCTTAAGATTCCCTGTGAGGTAAAAATTCTTTTTATTAGAATGTAACTAAGTTTATAGTCAATTTTCTTAGATTTTTGTAGGGAATGCTATGGCAAGGTCAGATTCGCCTTTTGAGCAGCATATTTTCAAATCCTCATTAGAGGAGAATCTTCGAGAATCTTGAGGGAATCTTCCAGATTCTTTGAAGGCTGAAATTTGCCAGAGTTAGAATGCAGCCAACTTCATACTCATTTTTCTCAGAATTTTGCAAGGAACTTGATGGCATAGACAGAATTTTGATCTGAGCAGTAGATCTTCAGATGACCCAGAGGAGGGAATCTTTGAGGAATCTAGGGGGAATCTAAAAGATTCCTTTAGCCCCAGATTCTCACTTTGTTAGAATTTAGAAATTTGATAGTTAATTTTGCACTATTCGATGCCACAAATCTGATGGTGCATTCAAATTTTCCATTTGATCATTTCATTTTTCGGCCACTTTTCAAAGTGGAGTGTAGGTGTCAACATTTGATGTAGGAGCATTCGGACTTAGCCAATGATTTGATTGTATGTTCACATGTTGTGGCTAACATGAGATGAATTTAATTGACCTGAGTGGTCAAAATCAATTTTAGTAGAGAGGTTTGGATCTCTCGGATTAATCTTTATCTCAATTATTGTAAAAATTAGAATATTGTATTATCGTTAGACTAAGAGATAAGTTGTTAGTATAGGTGTGTATCAGAGCTTGAAAATAGGGATTTAATTGTTAGATTGATAAAGATAGGGATTGAGTTGTCAATACAATTAGGATGGGATTTGATTCATAAAAGGAAAAAAAATGTAATGACAGAGGGATTAGATGAGATGATCGAGAATAGAGTGAGTAAGCGAGAGGTGTGATAGACATAGGGTTTGAGATTGAAACAGAGGCCAAAAAAACTGTTGTAATCGAGCTGAGAGGACCAAGACTCTGTAATTCCTATATCATTGGATAATTGATTAAGTGTGGTGTTGTGTGTTAATCATGGTGTAGAAATTCATTTGTATCTGTGTATCGACTTTATGGACCCTAATCGGGTATTTTTCTCTGTTTAAACACTTTATCTATAAATCACAGTCGATTAGTGTTAATGATTAATATTGAGCTTAAGCATTAAACTTTCCTTAAGCGTCTTTATTAAAAGTGTGAATTAAGCACATGGTAGTATTCCATAAGCGGGAAGTGGTATCTCGCGCGCCCTAAAGGATAGAAGCGATATTTCTAAAATTCACGCGATTACCCTTAGCGGTTGACACATAGCAGAGAAAAACCATTTTCTCGCGCGTTCTCGACTTGATATCGATCGAGCAAGAATCCACACAAGATTGTGCAATAGGCGTTCGATTAGACGGGTGACATCGACGGTGGAGATTGTCCGGGTTAGTTGGTGAGCAGACAACGCGATATCCGTTGGATTTGGGGAAGTGAGATTGACGACGCGGACTGAGGCACTTGATAAAAGAAGAAGTCAATGAGGGATTGACAGTGATTGGCCAGATAAGTGGGACCCTTAGGGGGGAAAAACCACATACATCAATTGTTTGCACGCAGCTGATTGGTTATAAAGTTAACCAGTAATCTAATTCCAGACTATCACCTCCCATTTTCGTCAACCTCCTGCGTCATTTTTGGTATCAGAGCACAAATATTAAGTTTTGCTATAGTAAACATGCCACCTAGGAGAGAAGGAGGCATAGGTCGGGGAAGGCCTATAGCGAATGCAATTTTGTTGGATGAGATCTGAAATCTGCGTACAAGGAAGGAGACAATGGACACTGCTTAGAGGAGAGAACCTGATGAAGGAGATGTCAGTGCTGTAGAAAAATCTTCTGAGGAAGAAGAAGAGGGTGAAAGTGACGCTGCCAAAGTTCTCAAGATATTGGCCAAAGCAAGTGAAGACCAAAGGTGGAAATATCTTTCTATGACGAGAATCTCAATGTAGAAGAATTGATGGACTGGATCAGTTCATTAGACAAGTATTTCGACTATGAGGAGGTTGATGATAAAAAGAAAGTGAAATTTTCAGTTACTACATTGAAGGGTCATGCAAATATCTGGTGGGATGAACTACAAACATCCAGAGCAAGAAAAGGAAAGTCCAAGATCAAACAATGGGATAAAACGGTAAGTAAATTGAAAGACAAATTTATGCCAAAAGATTATCAGTTAAATAGTTTCAGACAATTACAGAATTTGAGGCAAAAAGGAATGGCTGTCAAAGAATACACAAAAGAGTTTTATAAGCTGAGCATTAGAGCAGAACATGCAAAGGATGATGTAGAAAAGGTAGCCAGATACATAAATAGGTTGAGATATGACATACAGGATGAAATCAACTTGCTGAGTCTAAAGACAATTGAAGATGCCTATCAAACAACTTTGAAGGCAGAAGAGAAGATGTTGAGGAAGCAAGATTAGAGGAACAGAGGGAAAAGTTCAACAAAAGGTAGAGGAAGTACCAGACCAAGATTTCAGCACCCTCATGGTGAAGCAGGAAGTTCAAGTAGTAGACCACCACAGAGAGGGGAATTTAGTAGAGGAAAATTTTCACCTAGAGGAAGAGGTCGATGAAGATAAATTCGGTGTTATACATGTGGAGAATGGGGACATGGATCATGGGATTTTCCTCATAATAAAGTAACAAATCAGAGGAATGTGAATGTGGCTGAGTCAAAGGAAGAAAAACCTCAAATTACAAACAAGGAAGAATCACCCGAAGAAGGAGAATCTTTGTTGTTGAAAAGGGTATTGCTTAAGGTAGAGAAAGAGATAGGAGAACTAGCTCAGAGAAAGAGTTTATTCAGAACTACATGAAAGTTGAGGAAACTATTGTAAAGTGATAATTGATAGTGGAAAAACTGATAACCTTCTTTCTACAAAAATGGTGGACAAGTTAGGATTAGTGAAAACAATACACCCTACTCCTTACAAAGTATTGTGGTTGAAAAAAGGACATCATCTTATTGTGACAAAACAATGCAAGGTAGAGATACATATTTGTACTTATAAGGATGTGATATTATGTGATGTAATGCCAATGGATGTATGCCATGTGTTGCTGGGAAGACCTTGGCAGTTTGATCGGAAATCTATTCATGATGGGAGAAGAAATACTTACACTCTGGAGAAGGATGGAAATAAACACACACTGTTGCCATTGAAGGATGAAGCAGCCAAAGAAGTGCCTGGAAACAATATTATACTGATGAGTGGGAGAGAATTGCTGCAAGAAGTGAAGAAGGATGAATAGATGCATTTTTCTGTCATAAGGAGACCTAAAGTAATTTTAACTTCCACAAACTTAGATGATTTATCTGAAGAAATCAAAACTGCGTTGAATGATTTTGTTGATATTATTGTGGAGTATTAGTCATCATATTGATCTAATACCTGGAGCAAGTTTTCCAAGCAAAGCAGCATACAGGTTAACTCCTCAAGAAAATGCAGAAGTTGGAAGACAAGTACAGGAATTGATGGATAAGGGATTAATCAGAGAGAGTCTTAGTCCATGTGTTGTACCAACAATACTCAGTCCAAAGAAAGGGGGTGAATGGCGTATGTGTATAGATTCCAGAGCCATAAACAAGATTACTATCAGGTATAGATTTCCTTTACCACACATGGATGATTTCATGGATTGTTTAAGTGGGTCAAAGTATTTTTCTAAAATAGATCTGAAGAGTGGATATCATCAAATAAGGATTAGAGAAGGAGATGATTGGAAGACTACATTTGAAACAAATAGTGGGTTGTATGAGTGGTTAGCGATGCCTTTTGGACTCACTAATGCACCTAGGACATTTATGAGATTAATGAATGAAGTCTTGAAGGAATATGCAGGCAAGTTTGTTGTTGTTTATCTTGATGATATTCTAGTTTTCAGTAGAAGCAAAGAAGAACATCTGAAGCATCTTAAGTTGGTTTTAAGAACTCTATAGAAAGAGAAACTGCTGATAATGAAGAAATGTAGTTTCATGAAAGAAGAATTAGTCTATTTGGGATTTTTAGTTTCTAAATAAGTTTTCAAAATGGATCCAGAGAAAGTCCAAGCAATTTGGAACTGGCCTACTCCAAGAAACATATTTGAGGTAAGAAGTTTTCATGGTCTTGCAAGTTTTTATAGAAAATTTATCAGAAGTTTTAATCAGATTTGTGCATCAATTATTGAAACAATCAAAGAGACTAATCAACCACTCAAGTGGACAGAAGCAACAAACCAAAATTTTAAGTTGTTGAAGAAGAAAATTACAGAGAAACCAGTTTTAGTTTTAATTGATTTTGGAAAAGTATTTCAAGTTGAAACTGATGCTAGTGGAGTTGCAATTGGAGCAATTTTGAGTCAAAAACAGAGACCAATAGCCTACTTTAGTGAGAAACTAAATGAAGCTAAGAAGAAGTATTCTTCTTATGATAATAATTTTATGCTATTGTGCAAGCTTTAAAAAAATGGAGACATTATTTGCTACCAAAGGAGTTTATATTGTATTCTGATAATCATGCATTACAGTTGATAAACAACCAACAAAATTAAACCAGAGACATGCCAAGTGGGTAGAGTTTTTACAGAGTTTCAATTTTGTGATAAAACATACAAGTGGTAAGTTGAACAAAGTCACTGATGCTTTGAGTAGGGTAAATTTCATTGTACAAGAATTAAGAGTTGGTGTTGTAGGATTTGAAGAAATGGTTGATATGTATAAAGATGATGCAGAATTCAAAGATATTTATGCAGTTGTACAAAACCCAACAGTTCATAATAGAAGCCAATGGTTAGATTATTTTATCCAAGGAGGTTTATTGTTTAAAGGTAACAAATTGTGCATTCCCAAATGTTCTATGAGGGAAAACATAATCAAGGAGAAACACAGTGGAGGATTATCTAGTCACTTTGGACAAGACAAAACGTTTGCTTAGGTAAATGCTTTTTACTATTGGCCAAAGATGCAAACTGATGTTAAGAAATTTGTTGAGAAGTGCAGAATCTGTTAGCATGCTAAGGGGAGAAGCCAAAATACATGATTGTACCAGCCATTGCTAATACCAGACTGACCATGGGATGCAGTTAGTATGGATTTTGTTTTATGATTACCTAGAACTCAAAGAGGGAATGATTCCATTTATGTTGTGGTAGATAGATTTTCCAAAATGGCACATTTCATTGCATGTAAAAAGACTAGTGATGCAACACATATTGCTAATCTATTTTTTTCAGAAGTTGTAAGGTTACATGGATTGCATGTAAGTATTGTGTCTGATAGGGATACAAAGTTTGTTGTGCATTTCTGGAGAACTCTTTGGAAGAAACTAGGTGCTAACCTTAGTTTCAGTTTAGCATACCATCCTCAAACAGATGGACAGACTGAAGTGGTAAAAGGAAGTTTGGAAAACATATTTAGAAGTTTAGTGTATAACAATCCTAAGCAGTGGGATTTTGAACTTTCTCAAGTTGATTTTTCTTATATTGACACTCCAAACCGAAGTACTGGGATGAGTCCATTTCAAATTGTTTTTGGAATGAATCCAAGAGGTGTGTATGAACTCAGAAATTTGGGTAAACAGGAGACAAGAAGTGCAAAAGCTGAAGAGTTTGCAGAGCAAATGCAAAGGCTACAAGAAGATGTCAAAGACAGATTGCAGGAAAGCAGTGACAAATACAAACAGAGAGTTGATATGAAGTGAAGAGAAAAAGAATTCCAAGTGCGGGGTCTAGTGATGGTATACTTGAGAAAAGAAAGATTTCCTATTTGGACTTACAATAAACTAAATATGAAAAAGATATGGCCATGAAAAATTTGTGAGGAAGTTTTCAACTAATGCTTATGAAATCGAGTTGCCAGGAGGGATTGGAATATCACCTATCTTCAATTTTGCAGATTTGTATCCATACAAAGAGACAAAGACAAAGTTACAGAAAGAGCCTGCAGAAGATGAAAGACAAACTATACATTGGGAAGAACAAATGCCAAAGACAATTAAGAAAGAGGTGGAAGCCGTCTTGGAGAAAAGAGTATCCAAAAGAACCAAAGGACAGATTTATTTTAAGTATCTATTCAAATGGAAGGGACAGCCAATAGAGGATGCCAGTTGGTTGACAACAATAGAGTTGCAGAAGTATGGAGTAAACCCTAAAACTCTGATGGATGATTCTTTTCTTCCTCGGGAGTTTGATGCAGGAGCATCCAGACTTAGCCAGCAATGTGATTGTATGTTCACATGTTGTGGCTAACATGAGATGAATTTCATTGACTGAGTGGTCAAAATCAGTGTTAGTAGAGAGGGTTGGATCTCTTGAATTAATCTTTATCTCAATTATTGTAATAACTAGAATATTGTATTATTTTTAGACTAAGAGATAATTTGTTAGTATAGGTGTGTATCAGAGCTTGAGAATAGGGATTTACTTGTTAGATTGATATAGATAGGGATTGAGTTGTCAATATAGTTAGGATGGGATTTGATTCATAAAAGGAAAAAGAATGTAATGACAGAGGGACTAGATGAGATGATCGAGAATAGAGTGAGTAAGCGAGAGGTGTGATAGAGATAGGGTTTGAGATTGAAATAGAGGTCAAACAAACTGTTGTAATCGAGCCGAGAGGGCTAAGACCCTTTAATTCCTATATTATTGGATAATTGATTAAGTGTGGCATTGCGTGTTAATCCTGGTGCAGAAACTCATTCATATCTGTGTATCGGCGTTTTGGACCCTAATTGGGTATTTTTCTCTGTTTAAACACTTTATTTATAAATAATAGTCGATTAGTGTTAATGATTAATATTGAGCTTAAGTGTTATACTTTCCTTAAGCGTCTTTATTAAAAGTGTGAATTAAGCACATGGTAGTATTCGATAAGTAGGAAGTGGTATCTCGCGCGCCCTAAAGGATGGAAGCGATATTTCTAAATTTACGCAATTACCCTTAGCGGTTGACACGTAGCAGAAAAAAGCACTTTTTCGTGCGTTCTCGACTTGATATCGATCGAGCAAGAATCCACGTGAGATAGCGCGACAACCGTTCGATTATACGGGTCACATCGACGGTGGAGATCGTTCGGGTTAGTTGGTGAGCGGATGACACGATATCCGTTGGATCTGGAGAAGTGAGATCAACAACGTAGACTGAGGTGCTTGATAAAAGAAGAAGTCAACGAGGGACCAACAGGGCCAGATAAGCGGGACCCTCAGGGGGGAAAATCCACATACATAATCTGCTTGCACGCTGCTGATTGGTTACAAAGTTAACCCGTAGTCTAATTCCAAACTACCACCTCCTATTCATCAACCTCCTATGTCAACATTCATGAGTGAGCAACCATTTCCGTGAGATCTGATGCTGCGAGATTGATGGTACGACCAGTTTCAGCAGTTTGACATCATTTTCTTCAGATGGCCCTAGGATGTGAGGTATATGCAGTGTGTTCATGTACTTCTTTTTGCTATGAGATGCATTGTGTTGCACAGATCCCTGTTTGATGTTTGATGTGGGATCTTTTTTTCTTACTTGTTTCATGATTCCTGCTTGATGTGATGTAGAATCATCTGTGGTATGTACTTCTTGTCATGATTTGTCATGTTTTGTTTGAGATCCCTTTGTCATCATGTTGACGGGATACTCATGTGTCGCCGTGTATGTTTGCATTGAGATCCCTTTGATACCTTGTGGTAGGATTCTCATTATCGTCATGCATGATTTTATGTCCTATTGATAGGATTCTTTTGTGCATGAGAGTTCCTGTAGTGGAACATCTCATGGAGCCACTCCTGTGTGAGGGAATTTTACTTGTATGATAACGACGTCACCACCTATGTACATCATCACCCTTTCCAGCACTTAATTTAGCGACCTACACCATCTTGACACCAAGGCTTGGAGATGTGGTCTCTCCTGGATGAACTCCGTTATCAACGTATTGTGTTTTATGTTGTTGATGATTGTCATGTTCCTTATTCTTTACAACATGAATATCTATTACTTTATGCTATTTCAAATGCAATTATAACAACATCACGAAAGTAAAATATCTTGGTTAAATCCGGGAGTTGTGTCAACTCGGATCAAGTTTGGTATCAAAGTGGTCTTTGTGTGTATGTGAATTGCAAGCATGAACAATGGAACACACAACGACAGAGGATGAAAAAGCGATGTACGAAACCATGCTCAAAATTTCCCAAAGGGTGGAAATAATGTATGAAGCTCTACAAAAAGAGACAGGGGAAAATGAGCGATTGCAGCTTTAGTTGCGAGCCATGGAAGAGGCCCTGGAAGAAATAAAGCACAACAACCAAAATCTTCAAACAGAGAACAATGAATTGAAGATGCTTTTACATGAAGAGAAAGAGGAAAAACGGAGTTTGCTACAACAACTGCAAGCTAAGGACGAGGCCTTGGAAAATCTGTAGCGTGACCCATGTGAGGTAAACAATAGTTCTCTAAATTCATGTATGTGTCTTGATGATGATTTCGCTGTTTTTGAAAATCATACCATAGGAATTGGCTCCAAACCGTTGAATAAAATGGGGTATGAAGGAAAAGGCTTGGACATTAAAGGCCAAGGCATTGTCAACCCCATCAAAGTAGAGGAATTACTCCATCAGGTAGGACTTGGGTATGTCAAAAAGGAAGTTGGGGAATGCGTCGAGATAGCTAGTGAACCAACAACAATAGATGATGAGAATCCCTCATTAGTTCTTTCCAACTCAACAGGGAAGGTAAAAGATGTTGATTCCCTTTCAGTTTCGTCTTCACATAGTATGATTTCTATTGGAGATTTGGAGATCCCATTTCCAGGGACAAACATGAGGTTCCTTACTAGGATGAGGCACGAGGAGGAAGAAGAACTTGGTTTTAATAACCAAGGCATAACTCAACCACTGGAGGTTGTGCAGAGACCTCGATTTGCAAGCTTGGGATACATCAAAGGAGAATGCTCGAAGGTGTCAGATTCTTCCGAGACATCGTCAAAATCATCAAGGAAAGAGAATGATGGGAACATATACCCATCATCCCATGGTAGTGCCCATTGCAGGGAAAGAGCTGAGGCAAGCTCTCATCACCATACTTACACCAGAGACAACAAGGAAAGGTATAACCCATCTCGGTATTCGAATATTCATTTCAACTATAATCATGTTGTTGAAGATGGACATAAATCAAGGCATCAAAAAACATGTACCTTTTGTGGATTACATAACCATACATTTTCTAAGTGTTGGAAAAGAATAGCAGCACACAAAAGGAGGAGGCATGAACGACCCTCTCAACAACAAATAAAGAAGAATGTTAAGTAGATATGGAGGAAGAAGATGTATTGCAGTCATTGCAATAGAGGTGGCCATCAAAGGGCCACATGCTGGAGTCTCCATCCAGAGCAACGCCTTAAAGACAAAGCATCGGTGCATGAACCAGGTGAAACAATTGTTCAACAAGCAAAACCACGACAGGGGGGTGACCCATTCACAGTGATAAGTGAAAAATAGTTTCTAGATATGTTAGCTTCTCATGGTCGTGAATTCGTAAATCATTTGTTGCATTTTAAGATGTAAAAGTGATGATGTGTGTTCCACCACTTGTTAAGCAACAGTGATGTATGGTCTTATTTTGTGTTGCATGTTACACTCTGAAAGTGATGTTTTGTTTCCATAACTTGTCAAAGCAAAAATAGTGTTGGCCTTATTTTTGTAAATCATGTGTTGCAGTGATGATGTGTTTTCCATCACTTGTTGAAGTAACAATGATATGTTGACCTTGTTTTCGTCGCTGAGGTATTGTTTCCATTTCGATGTAAAATTGGCCACCGAGTATGTGTTATAAGCTCGTGGCGAGTATGGGATGATTGGGTCATTAGTTGGTCATGAAAGTCAAGCATGTAATTTGCTAAATCAATGTACTACATGTTGCAGAGGTTGCAGGTATCGGCTCATCGCTTAAGGCTCCAAAGAACAAAGATGAAGGAGATGGAAGCGAGACCTTTTTAGGACGCTTGTGATGCAGGGAAGGTACAAAAAAGTTGTAGATTAATTTTCATGATTTTGGAGGACCAAAAGCTCCTTAGGGGGGAGGATTGATCCAGGTGGCTCCAGACACATGTAGAAGTCCAAGAGGACTTAGAAAGGGTCAAAAATCAAAGCGTTTTCATTGTTCTCAAACTAGGTTCACGTTGAAGATGGTGCGAACGGTTCGTCAAACTGAGCTCATATGTGAAAGATAGAGCTCTTCAAAGTTTGACATGACAAGGGAAAAAATCGGGGCCCATAGTGTGTCACATGGCATCCCAGTCAGAAGGTGGGACCCACTAAGTTTATGTGGTGACTTAATGGCCAATAAAACATCAACACATGGCGCGCTAGCATTTGTCCTTACTCCGAAAAAAAACAAAAGAATATAATATTAAAATATCTCATTAAAAAAAAAAAGAAAAAAGAAAAGAAAACACCATATAACAAAAATCAAAACATAATATAGTTATAAAATATGCTTTACAAACCATATATTAAAAATAACACCATATAACAATTTATTTTATTTTATTTTATTTTTGGTTAATTCAAAAAAATGTTGTATGGTTACATAATTTGGTACAAAGTGGTTATACCAACTATTAAGGGTGGTATGTAACAAACCCACACATTAAGATTAATGGTATATTAAGGTTTCCAAACACGTTAAAAGATAACTGTTCCAAAGTTAGGATTGAACGCGGGTCTTGTGTGCCCAAGTGGGGCTTTAAACCAACGACCCAATGATCATGTCCTTGAATATTCTGCCTAGAAAAATATACTTAAGCTCATTTCCACAGAGCGTAGAGGGGGGAACGAAGAACGGGGGCACTAAACGGCAGAGTGACGAAACAGAGTTGTGGCAGTGCAGAGGGAGCCCACCCTGGGCACGTAAATTGAGGTAGATTCGCAGAATATTCTCATGCAGAATCTTTAAGAAATCTTAAGATTCCCTATGAGGTAAATTTTTTATAGTGTAACCAAGTTTATAGTCAATTTTCTTAGATTTTCGTAGGGAACACTATGGCAAGGTTAGATTCGCCTTTTGAGCAACATATTTTCAGATTCTCAACAGAGGAGAATCTTTGAGAATCTTGAAGGAATCTTTCGGATTCCTTGGAGGTTGAAATTTGCCAGAGTCAGAATGCAACCAACTTCATACTCATTTTTATCAGAATTTCAAAGGGAACCTAATGGCGTAGATAGAATTTTGATCTGAGCAGTAGATCTTCAAATGACCCGGAGGAGGGAATCTTTGAGGAATCTAGGGAGAATCTAAAAGATTCCTGTAGCCCCAGATTCTCACTTTGTCAGAATTTAGAAATTTGCACTATTTGACGCCACAAATCTGATGGTGCATTCATATTTTCCATTTGATCATTTCATTTTTATGCCACTTTCCAAAGTGGAGTGCAGGTGTCAACATTCATGAGTGAGCGACCATTTCCATGAGATCCGACGCTGCAATATTGATGGTACGACCAACTTTAGTAGTTTGACATACTTTTCTTTAGATGGCCCTAGGATATGAGGTCTATGCAGTGTGTTTGTGTACTTCTTTTTTCTACGAGATGCATTGTGCTGCACAAATCCCTGTTTGATGTTTGATGTGGGATCTTGTTTTCTCACTTGTTTCATGATTCCTGCTTGATGTGTCATGGAATCATTTGTGGGATGTACTTGTTGTCATGATTCATCATGTTTTGTTTGAGATCCCTTTGTCGTCATGTTCACAGGTTACTCATGTGTCGCCATGCATGTTTGCATTGAGATCCCTTTGATACCATGTGGAGGGATGCTCATTATCATCATGCATGAGTTTATGTCATATTGATAGGAGTCTTTTGTGCATGAGAGTTCTTGTAGCGGAACATCTTGTGGAGCCAGTCCTGCTTGAGGGAATTTTCCTTGTGTGATAGCGACGTCACCACCTATGTACATCATCACTCTTTCCAACACTTAATGCAACGACCTACACCATCTTGACACTGGGGCCTAGAGACGTAGTCCCTCCTGGATGAACTCCGTTATCAACATCTTGTGTTTTATGTTGCTGATTATTGTCACGTTCCTTCTTCTTTACAACATGCATATCTATTCCTTTATGCTATTTTAAATGCAATTCTAACAACATCACGAAAGTAAAAGATCTTGGTTAAATCCGAGAGTCGAGTCAACTCGAATCATTACTCCATACTACAACTATTCCATAAATGAAATCTACACTATCACCCTCATATTCTAAAATTGAAATAGAAAGTTAGTTCTTATGAAAACCTGGAACAAATAGGATGTTGTTGAGATGAATGTTGCTTCCATTTTCCAGCTCTATAGAGGTTGGTCCAATTCCTCTTACATGATAGCTCTTATTATATCCAAGTTCCACTGAGTAAGAATATTTTCCCTTTGATAATGTCTTCATTTTTTTATGATGACCAATCATGTGTCTATATGCACCACTATCGATTACCCAAATGTTCTCTCCTTGGAATGTGCTAGTGAGTGATGAGAAGAGTCCTTCATCCTTTATCTTGGTTACTTCCTTCTTTGTAGCGAATAAAATATTCCATGCTTCCTTGATGCCTTTCTTGAGATGGCTTGCTACCTTTTAACACTTCTTGAAGAGCTTCCTCAATGTAGTAGAGATCTTCATAATGCCCTTAGCCAACCTTAACTCTAATACCATGTTGAGAAATCTATAGGGAAATGATTACAATGGTTTCTCTTTGCTTGATAATTGCTTGTGATGTATTTTTACTTATTAGCTTTTCTACTTATTATTATATGTGTGTACCATCAAGCAACTACCAAAAAAAAATAAGAACAAGAACACAAAATATAGGCTACAAGCCAGGGCCAAAACCTCTCCACTTGAGAGGAAAACCCACAAATCCCTTCTCTTCCTTGTAGATTCTTCAATTGACAAATTCCAAGACCTTAAGATTGACTCCAATACCCTCTAATACCAAGACCAACCTCTCCAGATGATGTGCTAACCATGATCCCATCAAACCCAATCAAATATCTTCCAGTAGCACCTATTCAACCTCTAGCTGCAGAATTTCGGCCTCCACTGTAGATCTAGAATTTTGGCCCCGAAGAGTTGCTGCTGCCACACATGTGAACTTCGATCTGCCTTATGAGCCTTCCTTTGACCCTCACTTGCCTTTCCCTCATTTTTGGAGCTTGAGGATGACCCTTGGTGACCTTCGCTTGACTTACTTTCCTTCTTTTCTCCAAGATCGAACTTGTAGATAGAAACCCTAGATCTACTGCAAAAACCCTAGTCCTCCTTAGCACGTGTGAGAGAGAAATATCCCAAAAAATATCTTCTTCGTCCTCTTCCTTCTTCGCTGCCTTCTTCTTCCATAGAATGAGAGATGAGTGAATGTGTCTCAAGGAAGACGATTTCCCTCCTATATATGGGCTCTTCAAGGTGGACATGGCTCTTCCTCTTAGGTTGACTTAGGCCAATGTTATGAACTAGCTCAAGAAAATATAGAAAAGATAGATCAACGCCTTAGAATTCAGTCTCTTCGAGGGGGCAACCTCCTTTACATTACATAAATGAACAATTCTTCGATGATACAAATGAAAAAACCTCCTTTCT
>APFE030621352.1:306406-322627 GCA_000404065.3 Pinus taeda
AATAACAATAGAGGGATTCTATGGGGCACAATAATAACAATATGGGGGCAATAGGGCACAACAATATTAATAAGGGGTACAACTACAATAGTAATGGGGTAATCACTAGTATTATAGGGACCCAACAACCAACTTGCCAACTTCCAGGCTAACTTGGTCTTGGAGGGTATCTGGACAATGTTTAAGACAAAAATAATTTTCTTTACAAGTTACAATGTGCCTGATGGGGTCTTCAACTTATGACAATGACTCTTTTGACTTATTAACCTAGGACAAACCCTAGAAGCACTCAATGGGTTCTTGACCTATAAAATAAAAGACCTTGAGCATGAAATCCATGCTCCAAAAATAATAATAATATTTTTCTTTCATTTTTCACGTTACAAGGATCAAAATTACATTTCAACTTTATGAAGACCGAACCTAGTTACACATTTTTCAAAAGAGGGTTTGTCAAATAGATTAAACTTCCAATCAATTGCCTAGATTTTGTACTATTAACATGTTCCCCCACTTCAAACGTTGAAAGCTTTAAGTTTTGCTACATTGGAGCAAGATTGGGTTTATAATTCTCTATTCCAAAATTCTTCAATAATTTTGACACAATTAGATTGAGAAATAACCCTAAATTAATAATTTCAAAACCTGATTTAAGCTCATCTTTTAACTGAAATATTTTCTATTCATTATTTATTGTCACAAGAAAATAATCAACATACCTCACCAAAATGACTAAGTCATTTCCTTGAATTTAGACATATAAAGTATCATTCAATTCACTCCTTAAAGAATAATTTTTTTGAAGATATACATCCATTTTAGCATACCAAGCTCTTAGAGCTTGTTTCAATCCATATAATTCCTTAACCAATTCACACACTTTGTTTTCCTGACTTAGAATTTTGATTTAGAGGTTGAGTCATGTATACCTCCTTTTATAAATCACCATTGAGAAATACACTTCTTACATGCATTTGGTGCACTTTCTATCCATTTTGGTAGCCAAAGCAAGAACCTCCCTAATAGTACTCCACTTAGCTATTTCCATAGTTAAAAAGCCCAAGGAAAAACCATGATCACTTCCTTACCATCAATGTTTTATTTATCTTTTTAGTCACGCTATTTTGTCACAAAGTGTAGGAGTTAATTATCTCCTAATTCATTTTTCCTTGCAATATGCTTAGAATTATTTAGAAGTAAATGTTGCTCCATTACCATTGCAAAAATTGGAAATTTTTTCTTTAGTTGCAGTTTCAACTAAATTTTGATTTTTTTTGTTTTTTGTTTTTTGTTTTGTTTTGTTTTTTTTAACTTTTATATTCATCTGATTTTTCCTTCACCAAAATACATTGAAACCATCCTACTAAAGTCAGCGATGAGAAGTAAAAAATAATCACCTCCCTTAAGTGAATGTTGATGGTGTTGGAAATCCATCAACCAAGGTGGTCTCCCTAATGTGAAGTCCCAATTAGACCTCACACCATTTGGAATAGGAGCCCCATCTGGGATATCAACCTGAATGCCATATATTCTTATAGGTTTGCCTTGGCGACAAAGTTAAGTACAATAGAGTTATGCACAGGTAATCTTGGATTAGCAAGTGAGTATGCATGGTGAGTGTTTGGTTGTATGTGTGTCAAAATTCTTCTACTGCAGAGGGAAAGGAAAGTGAGCCTCTACGAGCGAGGTAATAGCACCACCCTAGTAGAGAGAGAGAGAGACAGAATATATCCATCTAACATCCATTGGAATAGTCCACAAAGATGCGATGGTCATTACAAACATTATAAACAAGAAAGATACATCTAACATCTAGTGGAATAGTCCACATGGATGCGACAATTATAGCAACCATTACAACACATTCTCAATTAGACAACAACTAAAATAACTGAAATAGTTCAACTACTTTAGTACACGTGAAAAAAACATGAATCATAGATATTCATAGAATAGTCTAACAAATATTCACAGAATAGTCTTACAAATATTCACAATCCATGCATGAAAACGTGTCCACCATCAGGCTTCAAGTATTAACTAAAAGTCACAAGACACATGTATACAATGAACACCACTAACCCCAATAGTGGAGCGTTGAAGCCACTCCTTGCTCCCCAAAAGAACTAGCTTGTCTCTCTAATACCTTGTGGGAGGAGCCAAGCTAAAAAGTCCTTTTCTCATACAATGAGGGTGTATATATAACCAATGGGGTGATGCTTCACCTCCTTTTAACTCTTTGACTACCCTCATGACTGCTTGACTTCCTATGAATTTTCAACTTTACATGAATCTTCATCTTCTGTACATGTCCTTTGGAATTCCACTTTACAATACATTTTTGAATAAGAAATTACATAATCCATAAGAATGATGTGACATATGACAACTCATGACATGACACTACTAACAAGGACTTCTTGATGACATGGCAATGTCGAGCCATTCTTGCTGCTCCTTTGTCTTCAAAAATAGATGTGCAATCCTTCATCTTCATGAAATATATGCTTTGTTCTTCATATCCACTGTCCAAAGGGTTGTGAATCAGATGGAGTCATCAAGCGGTCTTGAACTTTGGTCTTCTATTGCAATCTAGTGTTCCTTCATCTTGTCACCTAATGATCATCTTATCTCTTCAACTCCATATGCGTCTTCTAGCATGTCCTCCTTCTCCATCTCCTTCTTCATCATATTTCCATAACATGATAGAGTACCTGCATCTATGATCCACTCATGAAAATACAACATCAATCCCATAAACCCCTAGTCTCAGATGATGCATGTTGATCCACTAACTGAGCAGGCTGAGGAAGAGACTCAGTGATTGTGCAATTGTGAAACTCAAGTAGTCAGGGGTGAAGCTTGAGCCTTGAGACTACGCAATGCGCATTTCAGGCTGGACTAGGTAGGAAAATTGCACAATTTTGGGACTTAGTGAGCCAACATGAGGGGTTTTGCATTGTTTTAGTCAATTGTGAAGTTATGGAAGGCAAAGTAGACTTGGTGATTTCACAATTGTGCCACTTTGGAGTTAAAGATCTAGGATTGAGCTCAAAGACTATGTAATGCATAGTTGGGGCCAGAATTGAGGGCTGAATTGCACAATTTTGGAGGCCAAGGCGTGAGCTTGAGCACTGAAATTGCGAAATGTGCAATACTGGAAGGACAAGAGGCTAGGTGATTGTGAAGGTGCACAGTTCAGGAGCTCCAGATTGAGGCTTGAGGACCAAGGCTGCACAATGCGTAATGTTGGGTTGGTTAGAGAGAAATATTGGACAATAGTGGGACTCAGGGGCTACTCTTGAGCACTGAGGTTGCGAAATGCGCAGATATGGGAGGAAGAGACTACACATTGCACAGTTCCAAGAGTCAAGGTTATTGCTTGAGGTTTGAGACTGCAAAGTGCGTAATTTATGAGGGATGGATGAAGCTAAGTGGCCCAGTCGGGAGTTTTTTCCAATTTTGACTAAGTGTTGGATCAATGAGAGGAAGTTGAATAAAAGAAATACTTGAAAATTATCACACACTTAGTTCACTTGATGACACAACCTGAAACACTCATAACACATGAACAACATGCCTCCCTCAATGCAACAACATTGTGACAATGCATTCCAAGTGAGACACTAAAGATACAATTTGCGATGATAATAACAACACTTATGAAACAATGCATGAAACTTTGGGAATGAGTGCAGGGCATGTCTACATGATAAGAACAACTCATTATCATGCAGATTTCCCCTTGAAACAAACCAAAACTTCGCTTTACGATAAGTGACAACTCCCTTGCCAAAAGACGACACTTTCTATATGAAAATAAAAGTGTGAATGGCACTTACGATATGCGAACGACGGTGAAAACAACACATGTCAGGGAAAAGATAACACACAAACAACACTAAATTAAAGGGAAATCAAGTGAAAGTGACAATCGAAAACATGAAAATGACACTCATGAAAACAAAGGTGCATGAAAGCAACAATTTCCAAAACTCACCAAAGTATAAGTGCAAATGTAGCTAGAATTGAGAAACTGTTGATGTCAGTGCACGCTCACTGTTGAAATGGATTGGACATCATGCATTTACAGTCTTGATGGACCGTGCTATGCTTGTTCAAGCTTGCGTAAAAAAATGCGCTCATGAATTTGTTGCGGACTAGGCATGTGTGAGCAAGTGACTTCGACACTTCTAATCCAAGAAGGGAGCTCAAAAAGCATCAACTAACCAAGAAGTGACTACAAAAAAACCAATCGAAAGATCCTCAGTAGGCTCCAAAATTAGAGTGTACGCAAAATTTTGGAGGGTGTTTTTCATCGTGACAACACTTAGCAACACACTAGTAGAACTCCAACTTCTCTGCCTTGGTCAATTCTTTTGTGCAGGGTCTAGTTCTTCAGGAAGTATTGATTCATTGTTGAGATTACCATGGCTTCCCCACTTACCCCATGCATAAAAATAGTACCCTTCATTCCTTTACTCAGTTAAAGTGAAGTTCATGATCTTTACATTTTTAGAGTGTATATTTTCACCTATGGTGTTGGTCCATTGCCAACAAGCCTAGAAAGTATCCTGATATAGTCACACTAGGAACACAAACATTGCTCTGCTACCAATGAACCTGGATAGTACCCCGATGGAGTTGCTTGCTTTAGCTCTCTGTGTAGGAAGCCTTTCCCTTCTTTCACCTTTAGTTATTATTTTATATAGGAATGTGCATCAACACTTCTTTATTTCAAGGGCAGAAGAGGGACCTTGACATATTGAGAGCATGAGAGGTTGTCCCTTTAGAGAAGCATATATAAGACCTATGATATTGGTTTTCTAATTTATATTTTCCCCTTGTCCTTCTCTATTTGATTGGATCATCCTGAAAACATCGAAACATAAAAACTTGAGTGTAGGCATGAGGTTTCTAGAATAGACATGGAGGTCATTATTTGACACAAGGCTTTCTTAATGCAAGGATCGTATTTTCTGTCAGAACATCATCAACCAAAATATGTAACCAAGACAAGGAAGAAGGGAAGTGAGTTAGCCAAATGTTGCAGTGTCACAAAGTCCTTTTCTGTTTTGCCACATTCCCTTTTGAGCCAATAGGTCATCTTCATGCAAGGTCTCACAAAATGAAAGGAAAGACAACACACAACAAGGAAACAGAACCAGAAGACAAGACATAAAGTGGCTAAAGAAAAAAATGATGTGAAACCAAAACCAAAAAACACAAGACAAACTACAAGAAACGAATGCAAAATGAATGTGAAGGTAAACTAAAATGAAACTAGTTCTACTCCTAACCTAACTAGCTAGAAGATTGGGGTAATGTATAATGGAATTTCCAATGTAGGCATTGTAATTGTTCCCGACCTGCAATCACAAATATTTGATCGATTAAGTCAAATATAAAACAATGTGCAATGGAAAAGATAAGAGCTTGTATAACTTGCACAAAAAACTGAAGGTATTTCCCATCAACAGAAATATATGTCATAGTTACTACTTTTAACCAATTCGCATTCTTACCCTTTTGACGAGAACCATCATTCAAGAAACCTTAGAAGCTTAGCACGAATGTGTCTCCATCTACACTGAACTCCTTAGCAAGCACAAGGAGATATTGAAACTTGTTATTTGCAACAGAGATTGCGAGGTAAGATTGTTCCAACCATTCAAAAATTGGATCGTAAAATTCACGATAATCCTCTTGATAACCCCAAAATATTTGAAGATATGAATTTTCAATTAGAGGCATGAGATTACGATGAGAATCTTGTGAAGAAAAATATATCTAATCATATTCAGCGAGCATGCTAAGATAGTGAGGTCCCAACATAACCGTCAACGAGTCTGGAAGTGCCTCAACTACTTGACAAGTACCCAAATAGTGCAATGTTAAACCATAAAGATCGAAGGATGTAAAACAATTGTCATTGGATGTGCTGATGGGAAAATGATAAGCTAAATGAGAGTCATCAGAGACAGAATCGTGATCAGATGGGATGATAAAGCATCAGATTCCCAAATTTTCATTAACAAAGATAAATAAATTTGAGCAGCTCTGCGAATGCTCTAAACAATAGAACCAACTTCCTTGCATGCCGAATGTGACACACCATTTTCTTGTAACTGGAGAGAAACTGTACAAGCATCATAATCATCGAAAGAATTAAAAAGAAATTCCAACACCAAAAACACATGAGACCAGTCAGGACATAATGAACATAGAAGAATTTGATTCGCATGATAACTCGTTCATTCATTATCACTCAAGAGGATTTCAGGTGTGATGAAGGGAAATCTTTGCAATACAACATTCGCAAGAAAAACTAGGAGCTAACTATTAATAGATGAATATTATAGACATGATTCCTTTGGCCAAAGATAGTCTTTGAAATGATCAACTTCACAATTCCATGACTCTATGAGAGATACACATTCCAAACCCAAGTTTGATGCGAGAGATTTGCATGAAAATGGATCAACTGAAGAAGATTCCTGAATCCGATCAAAAACCAAATCTCGAAAGTTCGAAATATTACATCCGAGATACCAAACATATTTCAAAAAGATATTTACATCGAGTGAAACCATGCAAAGAGAACGATTGTGTGAGAGCAACTAGATCTGACTTAGTTCGAGGGGCTTACTAGGGTCGCGAGATCCTGACATATCCATCAATGGAAGTTGAAGTGCCTCGACTTACTGATAAGCCTCGAAAGTTTTAAAGATTGTAAAATCACATTTTGAAGATTGAAACAAATAATGCATGGTGTGAGGATAACTACTACCACTGGTTTCAATAAGACCACTGATCACCGGATGGCATCCATCTCTGTCACTAATTTGAACATATTTCTCAACTTCAACAACCAGATTACTCAAGTCGAAATATTGTTCTGATCGCAAATATGAAGATGTATGAATTGGAGAAATTTCATGAGCAAGCTGATTTGAAGAGTTGTTTTCATGCAAGAGAAGAGATGATGAGAGATGGAAAGAGTACTCAATGATTTTATTGTTTTCATTTTCATAAAAGATAATCTCACCACCTTGTGCTGATTGAAAATTTAACTCATCGGATGAAGAACTTGAAGAGCATGGAGTATCTCCATCTCAAGTAGATGCATTGCAAACAATAGAGCACAAGGGATAGTGAGATGAAGAGGAAGTTTTGATAAAAGATTCTTCTTTGTCTGAATCTGATTCTAGATCTAAATTAAAATCTTCTCGAGAAGCCGAAATATTAAATGGTGCAATTGGGCATTCATCATCACTTACATTAACAAAATTATCACCATCAGAATTATTGTTTCCCAAGGCTATAGATTGATTGAAATAATTGATTGCATATGATTCATTACTGAGATTAGAAGATTGAAAATCATCCAAGAATGGAAGTGCATCATCTCCACATGGAGGATTTTGAAAAAGAGAAGAAAGATTGAAATCATCTTCACCTTCCTCCTCCTCTACCTGTGTAATGTGACTACCTTGTATCTGATTGCAATTTGAAACAAAAAATCACAAATCAAGAGAGTGCGGAAAACTAGCTGGTGGAGCCGATTGATTGAGTTGATCACGGTACAAAGAGTCATGACATGTAGAAAATAGAGGATAACAAAAATCCAGATCAGATTTGAGACTAGGGTTATGAATAGTAAAATCATCTTGCAAAATGGGGGAGTTAGTCCTCACAATGGCTTTCATGAGCCATTATGGTATTTCCTCCATTGAATATGAGTCATGAAAAGCGGAAGAAGAATGAGAAGATGGATTAGGAATTTGATTAGCATATCTCCCAAATTTATTATCATCCCAAGGAGGCACCCACATCAGAACTGAAAAGGGAGGAGGACAAGAAACAAAAGGAATTGTAGATTCATCCTCTAAAATTAGAGGTGTGTTGGCTCTTGATTTTGACTCTTTTTACCACACCTATTACATCACTTTTTCCATCCTTATCATCCATTTTTTTATTATCATTTTAATCATATTTTATACCTTCTAATGCATACCAAGGTAACTAAATTATGTCTTTGTTGGCATTATGATATAGGTGTTGTCCTTGATGGCAACCCACTTGTAGTAGAACAACTCACTAATATATAACTAGATTAATCTACATAAGAGATATCAGATGTGACATAATACATGGGATGCAGGGCAGCTCAAAGGAATCTGTTCAGATGTAATGAACAATGACAACTCATTAAGATGACAGTTCTAAGTATGGAAAGATAACTTTGCCATCAAGTCCAAAGGGGGAGATTGTTGGCATTATGATACAGGTGTTGTCCTTGATGGCAACTTACTAAAATGACAGATCATAGCTCAGGCTCTCAGAATGAAAGAAAAAGAGATATACGTAGGTTCCTCTTAACCAAGTCGCGTATACACATGGGTTCGACGACCAAAAGGTGTGTATACGTATACACGCACTCTCATGCAAGGAAAGGTGCATACGTTTTGTTTTGGTCTGTGGTTTTTGGACCATGGTATTGTGATCCATGGTATTGGTCCAAGGTATCTTGTTCGACATGTTGATCCTAGGTATTTGGTCCAAGGTATTGGTTCTAAGTGGTTTTGGACCATGGTATTGAGTAAAGGCCTAAGACTATAAAAGGAGGAGAAGATCATTAGGCAAAGGCACCAAGTAAGTCTCGAATATCTGATGAAGTATGCGATCCAGTGTGCAGGTTATGGGTTCATGATGCCTTGCTTGATCTGAGCTAAGGAGGAATCTCAATGGTTGATGGAGAACAAGATCTAAGGATAGATTGGGATCTAATGGCTTGGAATGAATCATCTCTATATGGTTTGATCATGTTTATTCAAGATCTGTATACTGATGCATGTAATGTTCTGTAAATATTATGATTTGGGTATAACCCAAGTTTGGAATAGCTGCAAATCATGAATGAATATTTACAGATGTATACGTTGGTTGACTATGATAAAAGCACGTAAATATGCAGGTTAGATACATTTAAGTAGCGTATACCATATGAGATATGATTTTTGAAGTTACAGGTGGTTTTGGTTGTTGATGAGTTCTGATGACTGTTTATTGGTGTCAATATTCTGCATATTCAGTTTGGTTGATTGTGTTTAGCTTCAGTGTTGATGGATGAGATCTAATAATGGATCAGGATTATAATGACTTATCTTTATGTGATCTGATGGACTAGATCTGGTTGCTAACACACATATTATCCTTGTATATGTAATGATCTGGGTATGTTTGAAGTCAGGAAGTGCAACGAAGTTATAAGTAAGTAATTAATGACATATACGCTGGTTCGCTTTGGTGAAGTTGCATATACATGCTGGTTCGGCTCTTCCAAGTAGCATATGCACTCTGATGCATGATTTTTGATGATACAGTTAGATCTAAACATTGTTGCAGAGTTTTGTGTTTTGCTCTGTGTTATGGTGACTGCAGTTTGTTGACAGGGTTTCAGTGATTCAGTATTGGGTGATTCAGAGATTGATGATGCTAGTGTTGATTGATTGTGTGCTTCAATGATATTGATGGGTCCAGTATGAAAATTGGATGAAATGTGGCCTTCAGATTATGGTGTTGTGCTTTAGGAGTATCCAGTCTAAAAATTTATGAAACATGGTACCTGGAGGAAGAAAGGAGAAGGTTGTATCCTTTGGTAGGTCGGCACCTATGTACTAGTACATCAGCTAGTACAAGAGCTAAGAGGGTTGTAGCTCCCTTCCAGTAGTAACTGGAAAACGAGTGAAGGTTGGAACATTCAGTAGGCCAATGCCTATGTACTAGTAAAAGGATCGGCTAGTACAAGAGCTAAGGGGGTTGTAGCTCCCTTCTAGGAGAAGTTGGAGAATGAGAGAAGGTTGTAGCCTTCTGCAGGTAGAAGCCTGTGTACTGGTATAAGACTGCACCAGTACATAAATATTGTAAAAAGAAGTTTCTTATTAAAAGAAGATAGAGACAAATTGCAGCAGGTGGTTTTCACCCACATTGGGTTTCCACCTTACATCATAGTGTTCATGTGTGCTTCTTGTGTGTGATGATCTGTTCTACTTTACTACACCTGTTTCCTGTTCATATGGTTAATAAAGTTCTGATGCACTAACTAAAGATCAACATTTAATGGATTATCTGAATCATAAGTTTTCTAGATATACGCTAGTTGCATTAGACACAGTTGCGTGTACACGCAGGTTCCCTTAACTGAAGTAGCGTATATGAATCTGAGTATGGAAATGAAAAAGTGTTTGATTTGATAATACTGATTCACCCCCCCTCTCAGTATTATTTCCAACAATTGGTATCAGAACAGGTCCTTGGGTAGAAGCTTGATCACTTGAAGGAGATCCGTAGAACAATGGGAAAGAAGCTTAAGAAGAAAGCGCCTCAAAAGAATAAGACATCTCAAAGGAACTATGACAGTGGGAGAATCGATTGGGGAATATGTGGAAGAAACACTTCAGATTCAGAATCACTTCAAAATGAGGATGTACAAGCAAAAGAACTATCAGGTATGAATTTGTTTTCCTCTGGTGATACATTTCTCCATCCATTTGAAGATGATGAAAGTGATAGCGAAACAACTAAATTTTCTCTTATGGGTGAGAAAGAAAGATATCAAATAGAGGCAGAATTTAAAAGGCTTACAGACAAAATTAGAGATCAACATGATCTATTGCACAAAAGGGAATGTGTCTCCAAAGAAGAAGTTACCAATCTAAAAGCTCAACTAAAGGAAGGAAAAAGGCTAAGGAAGCTATTCAAGGAAAAGGAAGATCAATGTCAAAAGTTGCAGGATGGAGTAACATCATTAAGAAATGAAGTAAATGAAAGGAGCAAAACAATCAAGAAATTCAGAGAAAGATCTAGTTACTATGAAAGGCTTGAAGCTACGATCCTCTCGCTAAAAGAAGATATTGAAGAATCAAACAAGCAGAATAAAGAACTACTCCAAGCTCTTGAAAAACAAGAAAACAAAGTTCTTGAATTAAGACATTAGTTGGAAGAAGGAAGAAAAGCTGAATAAAACATGAAGAAGCAGTATCGTGAAAAGGAGGAGCAACATCAGGTTGAGGTAAATATTCTAAAAGATAACTTAGAAGAAAAGGATAATCTCTTACAATTTCAAGATAGTACTAAGATCTTGGATGATATTCTTAGTAGTCAAAGGTCTCCTGCTATCAAAACTGGTCTTGGTTTTCATGAATCTGTTGAAGGTGAATCTAGTTCACAAAATAAGAGAAGGAACTCTAATGCATAATCTGAAATACTCAATAAGGAGATGAGAGGTCAATCCCATCAACAACCAAGGAAAGAAATTCTTCAAAGAAAATATTTTACTCCTTCGATGAATAATGTTGAATGTTATGTATGTCATAATATTGGACATGTTGTAGCCAGATGCAGAAGTAGAGTGGTTCAAGACCATCACACAGAAAGATCATCACGTTCCAGGTACTTTAAGGGATATTGTTTTTCTTGCAATATGTTTGGTCACAACACTGTTGATTGCTATAGAAGGAATATGAAAAATGTAAGATGTTATGCATGTAACAAGCTGGACATATAGCAAAGGAATGCAGGAACAAAGTACGGGCACCATACCAAAAGGAGAAAACATCATCACACTTGAAGATATGGAAGAAGAAGGAAGCACAGTTTGAAAGATATGGCACAACACAATGTACAGACATAACAGACCCAGAGGAAGCTGAAAGTGTAAACCTTCAGTGTTCTCAATCTCATACGCAAGTTTGATAAAGAGAAGTCGCGTATATACGTGAGTTAGACTCTGCACTGTCGCGTATATGTCAGTTTGAGAAAAGTAGTGGGACAGGCTCAGGAAAAGGGTCTGATATGGTTCAGTTCATTATTTGCTCTATTTGATAATGGTTACAATCTGCTGATAATGTGTGGAAATGTCTTGATACTTGTAAGATGTTTAGAAGTGTCTTGATCCTAATGATGCCTTGATACTTCTTGCTGATATATGCATGATCAGATCTGACAGTAAACAAGATGGCACAAGTTCATGGGGAGCATATGCTTTTAATAATGTATTATTGGCATTATGGTTAGTAGTCCTTGGTGATGATGCTTATATGGCTAAATGATACATCTTGCTATGATATTGTTATGGTTTGTCCATGGCAAAATCTCATATGATTCTTGGGGTTACATAGTTGGTGTTCAGATAAGATATGTGGTTGATTCTCTGATGATGCAGATATGGTGATCTTCATAAGGATAAGGAGAAGTACAAAGCTTGAATACACAATTTCATTACTTGATGATGAGTCACTCATATGCTGTTGTCGACATATAATACAGTTATGATGTAGGATTCCTATAGTTCTTGGTGCTCACATGGATGAGGATTGCTGCTGTTGAAGATATCAAGAAGTCTTAACAAAAGATCCTGAGCTCAAGATACATAGTGCTATATACAGTATGCTGGATACATGGATGATTACTCAAAGTTGCATTGATGGAGACATGATGATGATGAGTTCTTACCTATATGATGGTAGGTTGATACTTACATATGTTGATTGATACAGATGTTCCCAAGTGATGATACTTGGATGATATATAAGATCATGCAGATCTTGATGTTGATGAGATGGCTATGGTGTTTTTCGCATATGATATAATGTGAATGATTCTGTATGTCATATGCATAATTTTTTTCAAAAGGATGAGTTGATATCTATATGCAGACATACCTTGTTATAGGTTGATGACTTATACACTAATGGACATATACAGATTGCTGGTCTAGATGCTGTTGATAGATGCTTATGGAACAGATCATACATTGTGTTTGATAGTTGCTGATGACTATCATGGTCTTATTTAGATGTTTGGTCTTTGTTATAAATGTCATGTAAAGGTCATATCAAGACTCATGATGTAATAGTTTGTCTCTATCTATTGTAGTCATTTGATGAATCCCTTTTGGTCATATGATGTAATTTGTACCCCCACTATGCATGGGAAGGATGATGTAATATTTCAGTCATGTATAAACAATTGTTATCTGGTGTATCCCCACTTGGTTGGGTGGATAAGTCAATATTGGTATATCCCCACTTGGTTGGGAGATGGATGTATGTATGAGTCTTTGGTGATAGGAAGGTCATTTATGATAGAGTCATGTTCTTCTTGTACAACATCTTTTTGCAGACCTTGCTTACAGTCAGGGGGAGCATGAACAACACATTTCAGCATAGTAGAGATTTCAGCATGTACTCAGAGGGAGCATGGATAGATTGGTACACCTTGGCATATACAAAGGGGGAGCTCAATCAGAGATTTCAGCAGGTACTTAGGGGGAGTATGGACAACAGAATGTATATCAAGGAAGAGAATATCTTGTTCTGCCCTTTGCCCTTGATGGCAAAGGGGGGGAGTGACTTGGTATGGTTGTTGCCATCAATTCCAAAGGGGGAGATTGTTGGCATTATGATGCATGTGTTGTACTTGATGGCAACCCACTTATAGCAGAACAACTCACTAATATATAACTAGATGAATCTACAGAAGAGATATTAGATGTGATAGAATACATGGGATGCAGGGCAGCTCAAAGGAATCAGTTCAGATGTAATGAACAATGACAACCCATTAAGATGACAGTTCTCAGTATGGCAAGATAACTTTTCCATCAAGTCCAAAGGGGGAGATTGTTGGAATTATGATACAAGTGTTGTCCTTGATGGCAATCCACTTGTAGCAGAACAACTCACTAATATATAAATAGATGAATCTACAGAAGAGATATCAGATGTGACAAAATACATGGGATGCAGGGCAGCTCAGAGGAATTAGTTCAGATGTAACGAATAATGACAACTTATTAAGATGACAGTTATCAGTATGGCAAGATAACTTTGCCATCAAGTCAAAATGGGGAGATTGTTGGCATTATGATACGGGTGTTGTCCTTGATGGCAACTTACTAAGATGATAGATCACAACTCAAGCTCTCAGAATGAAAGAAAAATAGATATACGTAGGTTCCTCTTAACCAAGTCATGTATACACATAGGTTCAATGACCAAAAGGTGCGTATACGTATACACGCACTCTCATGCAAGGAAATGAGCGTACATTTGGTTTTGGTCTGTGGTATTTGGACCATGGTATTGTGATCCATGGTATTGGTCCAAGGTATCTTGTCCGACGTGTTGATCCCACGTATTTGGTCCAAGGTATTGGTTTTAAGTAGTTTTGGACCATGGTATTAAGTAAAGGCCTAAGACTATAAAAGGAGGAGAAGATCATTAGGCAAAGGCACCAAGTAAGTCTCAAATATCTGATGAAGTATGCGATCTAGTGTGCAGGTTATGGGTTCATGATGCCTTTCTTGATCTTAGCTAAGGAGGAATCTCAGCGGTTGATGGAGAATAAGATCTAAGGATAGATCAGGATCTAATGGCTTGGAATGAATCATATCTATATAGTTTGATCATGTTTATTCTAGATCTATATACTAACACATGTAATGTTCTGTAAATATTATGATTTGGGTATAACTCAAGTTTGGAATAGCTGCAAATCATGAATGAATATTTACAGATGTATATGCTGGTTAACTATGATAAAAGCTCATACATATGCAGGTTAGATACATTCAACTAGCGTATACCATATGAGATATGATGTTTGAAGTTACAGGTGGTTTTGGTTGTTGATGAGTTCTGATGACTGTTTACTGGTGTTAGTATTCTGCATATTCAGTTTGGTTGATTGTGTTTAGCTTCAGTGTTGATGGATGAGATCTAATAATGGATCAGGATCATAATGACTTATCTTTATGTGATCTGATGGACTAGATCTGGTTGCTAACACACATATTATCCTTGTATATGTATGATCTGGGTATGTCTGAAGTCAGGAAGTGCAACGAAGTTATAAGTAAGTAATTAACGACATATACGCTGGTTCGCTTTGGTGAAGTTGCATATACACGCTGGTTCGGCTCTTCCAAGTAGCATATGCACTCTAATGCATGATTTTTGATGATATAGTTAGATCTGAACATTGTTGCAGAGTTCTATGTTCTACTCTGTGTTATGGTGACTGCAGTTTGTTGAGAGGGTTTCAGTGATTCAGTATTGGGTGATTCAGAGATTGATGATGCTAGTGTTGATTGATTGTGTGCTTCAATGATATTGATGGGTCTAGTATGAAAATTGGATGAAATGTGGCCTTCAAATTATGGTGTTGTGCTTCAGGAGTATCTAGTCTGAAAATTTATGAAACGTGGTACCTGGAGGAAGAAAGGAGAAGGTTGTAGCCTTCTGTAGGTTGGCATCTACGTACTAGTACATCAGCTAGTATAAGAGCTAAGAGGGTTATAGCTCCCTTCTAGTAGTAGCCGGAAAATGAGTGAAGGTTGGAGCATTCAGTAGGCCGACGCCTACGTACTAGTAAAAGGATGCTAGTACAAGAGCTAAGGGGGTTGTAGCTCCCTTCCAGGAGAAGCTGGAGAACAAGAGAAGGTTGTAGCCTTCTGCAGGTAGAAGCCTGTGTACTGGTATAAGACTGCACCAGTACAGAAATATTGTAAAAATAAGTTTTTTATTAAAAGAAGATAGAGACGAATTGCAACAGGTGGTTTTCACCCACATTGGGTTTCCACCTTACATCATGGTGTTCATGTGTGCTTCTTGTGTGTGATGATCTGTTTTGCTTTACTGCACCTGTTTACTGTTCATATGGTTAATAAAGTTTTGATGCACTAACTAAAGATCAACCTTTAATGGATTAACTGAATCATAAGTTTACTGGATATACTCTAGTTGCATTAGACACAGTTGCATGTACATGCAGGTTCCCTTAACTGAAGTAGCGTATATGAATCTGAGTATGGAAATGAAAAAGTGTTTGATTTGATAATACTGATTCACACCCCCCCCACTCTTGGTATTATTTCCAAAAGTCTTTTGATTTTTAAGTGTTTGAGTAAAAATTGAGCATTAAGTTAATTTTAGGCAGAATTAGAAAAGCTCGTAATGGCTCGTTTAAAGTCATGGTTGTAGGAAATTTGGGCTCAAACCAAAGACATATCTAGAAACTATTGGAACCAAAGATGTAAAAACACCTATTGGATCGAATCAAATCAGCTAGATTAGTTCTGGTCAACACTGGTCAAACTTGACTAGTCGCTCAGAAATTCCCCTGAAAAATGGGCAGTTTTATGATTTTATGCGATTC
>APFE030621367.1:3162-19889 GCA_000404065.3 Pinus taeda
TTTTTAACTAATCAACATTTAAAAAAAGAAAAATAAAACAACTTGAAAATTCCTTAAGTAATCATAATTTAAAAAAAATTTGACATAATAAATTTTAATGTGTGAAAAATAAGTCCTCTAAAAAAAAGGTATGCTGTATCAACATGTTGCATCTACACATTTCAAAATCAGCATGAACATCACTAATATTTAAAAACAAATATTTATATTTGATACATAAGAAAATTTAAAATGTCAGAAATATCTCCCAACAAAAAGAAGTGTATTCTGCTTAACCACTTTTGAAAATCGGTTCACGTTTTTACTACCCCAACGAAACGGGTAATTCTATCGGTTATTTAAAGTGCCAAAAACTATGCTCTAAAAAAAATATGTGTGTTCTGCATCGCCCCTTTTCAAAATCAGGTCAATTTTTACTATCTCTACGAAACGGGTAACAGTATCAGTTCCAGTTTCAAAGTTTACATTGTTCTTGTTTTCCTAAGAGAAATATTGTGTTATGTGCGATTGCTATTATTTCTCTTTTTGCCTATTATTTTCATTGATCATTTTTGGTTTCCGCTTAGAAGAGGAGAGTATATTATTTTCTTTTGTTTTAGAAAATCACATAAGATGTTTAATCTATAGAAGACATGCAACTCCAAAAGGCACATTCAAGAAATCTATGACACCTAAGAGGTATTTTTATGATGTAGCTTTGATGACTAAGTTGATTGATTCCAAACCTTCCAACTTTGAGGAAGCAACTACTTCACAAGTGTGGAAGGATGCAATGATGGAGGAATACCAATCTATTATGATGAAAGATGCTCGAGAAATTCTTTGAAGACCCGAAAGAAAGTCTGTAGTAACCTCAAAGTGGATTTAAAAGATCAAGCATACAACATATGGGACCATTGAAAAATACAAGGAAAGATTCGTGGCTAGAGGATTCTCCCAGAAAAAGGGAGAATACTATTACAAAGTCTTTGCACCAATTTCTAAATTAAAGAAGGTCTTATATGGACTCAAACAAGCTTTGAGAGCTTGGTATTATAGAATTAATGGATAATATCTGATGAGACTTTGTTTCTATAAAATTTTTGTTGATCCAAATATTTATATCAAGGTTGTAAAAGGTGACTCGGTGATACTGCTGCTAAATGTTGATGATTTGTTCCTTACTAATGTAGAGCATCTTATTGCTAAGTCTAATTTAGGGAGTTGGGCTTTGAATTTCACATGAAGGATCTTGGCTTGATGCATTACTCTTTGGGGGTGGATGTTTGGAAGAACCTTGGTGAATTCCTTCTTAAACAAGGAAAATATGTCATTAATATACTTCAAATGTTTGGAAAGATGTAGTGTAAGTTGATTGAAGATCCTATGATGATTAACCTAAGAATGATGAGAGGTTCTAATTCTTACCTAGTGGATTCATCCATGTAATCAAAGTTGACTGGATCATTGAAGCATTTGGTAAATACCATGATAGATATGTGCTTTGTGGTATACACCTTGAGCCAATTCTTGATGGAATCAAGGCATGAGCATTGGATTGCAGCAAAGCATATATTGAGATATTTGCATGGTATTGTTGACTACTATTTGATATATGCTTCAAATGGTGAGATACAATTGTAGGGATATACAAACTCTAACTAGGCAAGAAGTGTGGATGTCACGAAGAGTACATCCAGTGTATGTTTCAGTTTGGCTTCTATTATGATATCTTATATAAGCATGAATAAAATATCGGTAACACTTAGTAATATAGAAGCATAATATATTGTAGCTTAATTGGCATGCTTTGAGGGAGTATAGATTTGAAAGCTACTCTCTCGACTGTTCAAATAGATGTTGGAACCAATTATGCTATTATATGACAATCAAAGTTGTGTGAAGCTGACATATAATCCAGTTTTTCATGATAAGACAAAGCATATTGAGATCAAGTACCACCACATTCATGATATGGTACAAAAAGGAGAGGTGAGTCTCCAGTATATCCTCACTAATGAGCAAACGATTGATATTCTCATAAAACCTATGTCTCAGGCATACATCTCCAAATTTACGTACATCCATTCACATTCCCAAGAAATACTTCAAACAAGACAAAGCAATAAATCCATGTGCTATTCAAATTGGTTAAACCGGGATCTAAGAAGTAAGCAATAGATCTACTAATTTTTCAATACAATTGATACAAGTACTTTCTTTTTGAACTAGGGTAATTACTTGTGAATATATACTATAGCTCTTTTATCTTCATCAGGAAATTACACTTCAGATAGGTCTACACATTTACATTTTACTCATATTTTTGAAGTGTTGAAGATCACGTAAATAATGGTGGGTAGTAACTCTTGGTAGGTATATTTATTTACATATTGTTCCTATTCCGTATTCTCAGGCATACACCTTAGCAAGGCACTAGGTTTTCTAGCTTGGATGGGTCCACGACTAGGAACTTTGTTCCTTCATTGTCTTAGAGGTGTGTAAACCATATAGGGTTATTTAATTCCTTTCTCCTCTAGATAATTGAGTCAAACCGTGAGTTTCTCAGCCTAGAAGGAGCTAGAATTAAAAGAGTTCAGTGGTCATTAGTTAGGAGTTTTACATTGTCTTGTTAGAATAATGCCACTAGGGTTATTTTTCCAATTTGAGCCCAAGAGACTGAGTTCTAGGAGATATTGAAGATGATGATATTATTTGAAGACGATTGTGTGAGTTTCCTTAGATAGACAGAGTTTGGTTTGCATGTTCTTGTAGGTTTTCTCCTCGCATAGATTGTGTTGTGCCTCAAATTTTATGAAGCCCAAGTTGACATATTAAGTGTTGAGACAATTGTTTGTCAAACACCACACTCAACAGATGATATAATTTAAAGTGCATCAAAATACTTTTCTCATATTATGACGAATATAGATGAAGGATTAAAGACCTTCATTATGTAAGAGTACTCAAGCCAAAGATTTTTATTGTGAGAAAATTTTGTAAAATGGTACGAGTGTATGTTGCAAACATTGTAAAAGCTCCAAAGTGGTTAATTTAGAATTTGTTCAAAAAGATATGAAGGCATAATCATAGCATTGTGAAATTAAAAGAGAAAGCTAAAAATTGTAGGCATATCCTAGACCACCTTGAAATGGAATGAGGTCTAAGGTGCTTTGTGTTAGTGTTATTTTGATTCTTGTGCTACTACAGTTCTCAAAGTAAAGATATTGTATTCATATTTTAGGGTGCATGATCGATAGTACATGACACCTTAAATTAATGTAAAATCATGAAAAAATGGAAAATAAACATAAAAGCAAGTGAGACTAAGATAAAAGAACCAAGTGCAAGCAAGGGAATACAAGAAATCATAAAAAATGGGTAAAGGAGGAAAGTGTTTACAAAATGCATATTAGGACAACAAGGATTTGCAAGAGTAAACTATGAATTGCAAGATCAAAATTAAGTACTTGAATGGAAATTAAATAACGCAGGGAGCTTCACTCAATGAGCCTCTTGCATATCACATGCATTAGTGTCATACTAAGCAATACCCCTAATTTAACTACATATTGGAAAATGCCTTTAAAAATCACATTTTTAACCCCTTATCAATACGAATCCAATACACCTTCCCAATTTAATAGACCCTTACTTTCACTAGAGATTGTAGGTATCTTTTTTTTCATTAACATTTTTTATACCTCTATATATTTTTTCATTAACTTTGAGCTCCATTTTTTATACCTGCCAATATAAAAACCTTTTACCCCTATTATATGCTTAATATATTATGTCAGTTTTTCCTCAATATATATCCCCCAATATGAACACACATAGCAAGGTATTTCTCCCTAGTGAAGCCCTTGTGTTAAATAACAAACAAATCATAACTGATCAAATGACTAATATCGTACAATTAGTGAATAATCTTCAAAGTGATCTAGATATGAAGGATCAATTGATTGATGCACTTTAGATAAATTAAAATAAACCAATGATCCGTTTGATGTAAAATCTATAGAAAAGATAGATGCAATTTGTGACACAGAAGATCCCATCCAAATAGTGACTGAAATTTGTGATACATATGAACTCATCTAGAAGGTTAATGAAAGTTGGGATTTTGTGGAGCTACTAGAGAAAATTGATGCAACATGTGATATAGAGGACATTACCAAAAAGTTTGATGCAACCTGTGATATAAATGAAATAATGACAAAATTTGATATAAATTATGATGTCCAAGACATAATGCAGTTGATTGATGCTTAGTGTGATATTCAACACTTGATGGAATCAATGGTTGAAGCACATCATGATGGAAAAATCAATAGAAAATTAAAATGTGAAAAAGTAAAAGAACTACATTAAAATCTTTCCAAGGTATTTTTCCGACCTTGAAAAAATATATCATTCAACAAAAATAGACATGCTTGGAATATGAAAAATTGGAAATAAGTTTCATATTTCAGATTACTTCAAAGAAGTATTTGTGAGAATAGGATTTCTTGAAGATGTTCAGAATCTTGAAAATAAATTCGAACATTGTCAAAGAGTTGATCACACTAAGAGTCAATGTTTTTACCTCCATCCCTATCTTCATTGTGGGAAGACAAATCAATTATTTGAAAAGTGGCAAAATAAGAAGCAGCTTAAGAAGACATTTAGTTATGGATGGGTGAATTCTTGGAGATGGAATCTGTAAGTGAAGCAGTTGCATCAGTCTTACTGCTTGGTCAATATATAGGTAAAGACACCAAAAATAAGTATTATTATTATCATCCAATTTTAAGGTCAAGACCAAGACAAACACCAAACTGGTGTATGAGACCCCCTTGCTTGTGGGACAAGGGATCCACCTCCACGTAACGATTTGACTGCTAAGTCTATGAAGGCATACGTATTCTACTCCCCTCTGGTTTTGGACCTGTGACCTCTTAGGATGAAACACATGCTCTTAACCATTAGGCCCACTCAAGTTGTTTCCACAACTCAAGGTGGGGATCACAATAAGAAAATAAAATCTCCTACACCTTTAAAGGGGGAAGTAAAATGATGAAGTCATGTTGCTTAGTGATCATCCAAAACCATTATATTATTTAAGTGAAAATAGTTAGTGGTAAACTAAGAAACACCACATTATTCAAAGTACATTGGTGAGTGGCCATCCAAACTTCACCACATTATTCAAAGTACATTGGTGAGTGGTAAACCATAAATCACTCGTTTCAAATGGAAGATGGTTAGTGGTCAATCAATAAAGCCACCACCTAAAAAATATAAAGCCCTAGCTTGCATCCTTTCCATTATGAACTATTGAAAAACTTCTCACCTTTCACTTGACAAGGGAAAATATTAGATATTAGGCTTTAATATTTGAATTAAATCAATTAGAAATGGCGATTCTAGCATAGCAATTGAAATCTTGAACAAAAATAGTTTTAGTTATTCATTGGGAATGTTCAGACATAACATCTATTCAATTCCAAGATAGCCTTTTTTTAGGAATATCTTCATCATAGCCTAGTTGAGTAGTTTCATATTGAAGATGAAAAAAGTCGATAAAATTATTTAGACCTGTGATTGACGTGGAAAATGTTAGACTATGAGTCCCCATACAATCACAAATTCCAAGATCACATACATGTGAGTTGTAAACCTTATCCTTGATGATTTGTTGCCATGATCCACAAATGAGATGTCAGTGGGATCTATATCTATAATGGTCCAATTCCAGTATTAAAAACTCATATATTTTGATCAATACAATATGTAATAGAGAATGACATTAGGAATTTTCTACCATTTTCTTGTCTTGTCTCATTCATGTTAATTATTAACATTTATCATTTGAAATAAATATTATTTCATATCGTGCCAACATGTTATGTAAAAATGAGGAGTCGAACCATTTGGACCCGAGGGATTGTCAAGTTCAAAGATTGTAGCCCGGACCTCCTCTTATATTACTGGTTGTATTAACTGGTAGCTATCTTTTTTTGAGACTAATTAGGTGATATGTTCCGACATCGCATCTTCATCTTCATAATTCTGATTATTAGGCTCAGAATAAATTGTTAAAATGTTGATAAGAAAATTCCTTTAATTTTGTGAAGGAGTTGATGTTCTCTCCATTTAGACTTATTGTCTAAACATTGTTCTACCAAAGACACATCTTTTATTGTTTGCGAAAATACTTGGTATTTCAATATCTCACTTTAAACCATAAGCTTCTTTATTTGTGTAGCTAGATTTTTCATCTACTCTAATGGATTATTGAAGCTTGATGAATTTTTATTTTTCTTCTTCAAGGAAGTCTTAGTTTACTTGTTCGATTCTTAGTTTATTTTTAATTTCTTCTAATTGAGACTTTAGAGCAAAGATGTTTTTGTCTCTTTATCTAAAATGATAGTTTTTCCATACCTTCAGTGCTTTCTTAGTCAAGTTTATTTTCTACTCCCAAATGAAAGAAGGTAACCTTTCTACCTTTTGATTGTAGGCTACTGTGACTATCTAAAGAAAAAACTTATCCTAAACCCACTATGGATTAACATAAAATGGAATGGGGCCATAGTCTTCTTTTCCAGAGGAGAGAAAGGATGATCAACTTGTGATCAAATCCATTCCAAAAAATAATTTGTGAAGACATAATAATCCCTTGTTCTAGAATGTTCCCTTTTACTAAAAAAATATCTAACCAAGCTACAATATGCCCTAGTCCTCATTAGATTAGTGGAGAATTTTAGTGGAGAACTTTTAAAATAGGTTGGGAAGTTTTTTAAAATGATATTTAAATTGTGTGAAAAAATTGTAATTTTTTTATTAAATGAGCTCGGTATAATTAAAGATATAATTTTTATTGTTTAGTTAAAAATAAAAGTAAGATAAAATTTATTTATTAAAAAAATCACTCAACGTTAAAGATTATTTTTTCAAATAATTTTAGGAAAATATATTATAAATATAAAAAATAATTTTCTTAAATTTAAATAATAAATAAATATTAATTTTGAAATAAATAAATTTCAATAATTTAAAAACATTAAAAGTATTAAATTATTTATTTTTAAATTTGGAAAAATTATAATTTAAATTATTAAAAATAATAATCCCCCGATCTGGGGTTGTTATAGACATTTTTGGTCACTTTCAACCCCAATCAATAATTCCATAAACTAAGGGCTCCTAAGTCCCTAAAAGTGTTGCTTCACTACCTAAAGGAACAAGGTCAGTTGATTACATAATTTCCCAAAAATTCTCAAAGCATCTAAAATTCATTTAATTCGAAATACATTTTTCCCTTTTATTTTGAGTTGATCAAGTAATCCGAAATCGTGGAAGAAAGTCAATCAAAACCCCATCGTTCGCAGAGACTTACAAGTCAACTGTCGTTGACTCCATAAGTGAAACCATTCCGGACGAAGCGAACTCGTTTGACTGGATCAAAGTCCCCTAGGTTGGTTGGAGTGAGCACTCCAACATCCTCAGAGACTCCGGTTACTCCGAACATTTCTGGTATCCCTGCCTCTACAGAAGAAATTCCGCAACAACAAAAGGACATTACAACTGATCCTAGTGTGATGGTTAACACTTCTATTCTTGAACCGGCTTCGTGTACAGCCGATTCGGAAGGTGTTATTCCCCAACCGTCTGTTGCTACAAAACTTATATCTTCTTCGGCACCAGAAATATTTTACGGACTTGACGGTCTGCCTCTTCCTCCCAGATTGATTGCCATAGAAGAGATTTTGGAAGATCTTCCATCTAGCACTCCAACGCAACTTGGAGCTGGGATCGTCCTGTATCCTTCTTCATCAGAAGATAATCACCCGCCATCGGAAGTTCCTGAAGAATCACTGAGGAATCTTTTGGATAGGATTAATATGTCTGAACAACTGTTAACATCAAGGACTGTGTTACCCGACACAGCAACAACAGAAGCTCCTTTTGCTATTCCAACAATGTTTGTCGGCGTGCCATCTATCCCAATGAGCTTTCAATCGTTGGATGGAGTCCATCTAGGGGCTATTTCGACAGTATGGACTGTTCCTGTTTGTTCGTCTGGAATTATATCTGGAATCTCTTACGTTGAGTCTCAACAAATTGATTCGTCACAAGGTCAATTTGGGCAAATTGGTCCCCAAAGGCAAGTCATTCCTTTGAGTACTGGATTACCATCATATGGAGGGCCATACACCCTTTCATTTCCTTCCTCGGAAGGACAACCATACATGAGTTCGCAACAAAATTTGGGTTATACTGGAATCACAACTAGCGGTTGGGTGCCAATCCTGCCTCAACAACCAAGAGTTGTATGCTCAATACAACAAAGTTTACCTATGACAAATATCCCCACTACGTCAGCTATTGTGGCAGTATCACAAGTATAACCGTCACCAGTTGTATGCCAACCTCAACTTTTGTAGGTTGTAATGCAACAAACTCTTGTACCTACGACACAACCGCAATCACCAACTAGTGGGATGGCACAGGTCCAAACGGGGAACACCAACCCCCATCTTGGTCAAACAAGTCAGTACTGGACAACAGCCCATGACTTCACATCCATGGCTGGTGCAATACCAACAACCGCAATTCCAGCAGGCTTACCAAGGATATGAGAAACAAGTCTTTACAAGTAATGGGCAACCGTATCAACCATATCATAATGGTTATGCCCATGAACCTTACCAAAGTTACCAACATCAAATGCATTATGATGGTATGCAAAGACCGACGGCTCAAACAATTTCGTCTTATCCTAGGTATGCTCAACCAAGCCTAAATCAACAGTTACATTTTGTAGCAACTTTAGAGTTACCGGATCTAAGTTGACTAACGAACAATCCAATTGCCTACGCCCCTTGGTGGCCGACGATTCCGCATAAACATCCGTCTGATACTCCTAAATTTAATGGAAATTTGGGCGAAGACCCATCGAATCATGTGATGAATTTTCATCTATGGTGTTCATCAAACACTCTCAATGATGATTCGATTCGGCTTCACCTCTTTCAGTGCACGTTAACTGGTCTGGCAGCAAAGTGGTATATCGAACTGCCTAGAGCTTCGTTTGATAACTTCAGTACCCTAGCCACAACCTTTTTAACCCATTTTCAGTTACCTATAAGGTACGAAACAAGAACTGAGCTACTTACCAATTTTGAGCAAACGACAACCACTCACATATCCGATCATATTCATGAGTGGCGATGCCATCGTAGAATGGTAAAAATGTATGTTCCTGATCAGCTATTGGCTGAATGGTTTATTAAGTCGTTGTTACCCGCTATTATAGAAGAGGTGGGAAAGGGAGGAGTCGTCACTGAAGAGCAAGTTATTTCTCGTGCACAATATCTAGACTTGATTTATACTCAGTCTGGCACGCTCTACGATAAAATACCTGATGCTCCTAGACCAAAATTTTCCATTCCTCCACCTCCTAAATCAAACAAAGACTCTCATGCCAGCGATGGTGTGATAGGTACGACAAACACTAAAACTACCAATTCTAAAACGAAAAAGGCTCGCACGGTTTCGAGACAAAATGAAAATGAGGAACTTGTAGCCTCGGAAGTAAATGCCATGTCGATAGAAAAAGGCAAAGAACCCAAGCAACCAGGAGGCAAGAATAAAAAACAAGGGAAGAAGAAAAACTAGGAGGAATCATCTCCTAAAAAATCTTCTGCAAACCCTTCTGGGGATAAGAAACCAAGAAATCCATGCAGTATATGTGACAAGGATCATTGGACCAAAGAATGTCCATATAAAGATGAACTTAGAAAATTCTTCAAAAGTTCAAAAACCTCGGCTGTACTAACTGATCCATTTCCAAACCCAGGAACAAATCTGGTTGCTAGCGAAAATGCTTCCCCGTCCCAAGTACTAATGATGTCAGTTTCAAAGCAACTGAATGATGCTCTAATATCGACAAGGAGTAAAGATTACGGGAATCCACAGATGTTGAAAAACAAGGATAATGATCAACCTAGTAGTTCAACAACAACTTTGACCGAAGTTGTGCCACCCATCATTCCTGAATTAACAATAAAACCGCCAAAGGGAGTAGTACACAAATCGACGTTTAATCCTCCTGCCCGAGCAGCACAACACTATAATATAGTGGAGGATTTAGCCCAATTTCCCTCCGCAATGTTGACTCTTGAGGTACTGCAAAATTGCCCCTCTGAAAAGTAGGCTTTATTATCAGTAATAGGTGGGACTAACCCAATGGATTCCAATATTGTATCTTTTAATCATAAAGGATACGACCCTCAACTGCCAGCTCAACTAGCTTTCCTCATTCAAGTGAAAGCCCTCAACAAAACTATTCATAGAACGATTATTGATGAGGGGGCATCCACATGTATCATGTCGATGAGTTGCTGGAAAACTCTAGGGTCTCCATCCTTGTCGCGATCGCCGACGACATTGAAAGCATTTGATGGATGAACATACACCCCATATGGAATATTAAGTAACTTGCAAGTCGAACTCAGGGGCAAAACAATAGAAATCGATGTTGAAGTCATCGACAGAAACCTAGATTACAACATCCTACTGGGAAGACCCTGGATATATGCCATGGCAGCCATTGTGTCGACCTACTTTAGGAAAATTGCATTTCCATCCCAAGGAGGAATTACAATCATCGACCAACAAACTTTTCTCCTCGACTGTTCGCAAGCTACGGGAAGCATTCCAATGATCCATGGAAGCCCTAGCATGCTTCACAATATCAGAGTAGGCCTACTAAAACACCTACCTTAATGGGAACATTTACCCTACCACCTCCTACAAATTTGGTGGAAGTGGCTAATGTAGGAACCTGCAATATGATATCTTCCATCCAAAAGATGTTGGAGAACGATGTTAAAATGGATCATCTGCAAGTTTTGCCTCTAACCCCACTGGAAATATTATAGAAATCAATGTTTTCAGCATGCGAGGCAAACCTGCATCAACGCTCATTAAGCATTTGGATAGATAGGTCTAAGGAATATGGCACCCCTTCAGATCCTTGGTCACAAGTACACTACAGACGAAGGAATCATTCAATCGATGATGATTGATGGGTCACCGTGGGAAGATTACCACCATCATTCCCATCTTCTGAACTGGAAAGAAGATAATTCCATTAACCTACACCATCCTTCAGTATTTGACTTTCTGGCGAATACTGTAAATACGGTGGATTCTGAGAGAAACCTATCCAATATCGAAGAGACTACTGCCATAAATATCTCAACCAAAACAGATTTTGTAGAGAATATTCATGTTGGCAAATCTTGTTCTTCTTCAAAACTGGAAATATATAGTGCTCTCTTTCACGAGTTTAGAGACGTCTTTGCTTGGTCATATGATGAAATGCCAGGTATTGACTCAAGCATAGTTGAACACGAAATTAAGATGTATCCAAATGTCAAACCAGTACGACAACGGCTACGGCAGGTGCACCCCAAGAAAGTCGTTGCCATCAAGGCGGAAGTTGAAAAACTCCTCCATGCTAGTTTCATTTACCCCATTCCTCTGACCGATTGGGTATCGAATATTGTTCCTGTGATGAAAAAACAAGGAACGATTAGAGTGTGCGTCAATTACAGTGATGTAAATCAAGCTTGTCCAAAAGTCAACTACCCTATACCCTTTATCGACCAGATAATTGATGAATGCGCCGGATGTGAAATCTTTTCATTTATGGATGGATTTTCTGGGTATTTCCAAATAAATATCCGCCCATAGGACTAGTCAAAGACTGCATTCATTTGTCTGTGGGGCACATTCGCATATCGCAGGCTACCATTTGGTTTGAAGAACGCAGGGGCAACTTTTTAGAGAGCAATGAACTATGCTTTCCATGACATCAAAAACATCGTTCAACCATATCTCGATGATCTCCCAGCTCATTCGCGAAAGCGGACTGATCATCTGCGCCATTTGAGAGCGATATTTCTACGTTGCCGGCACTACAAGATACGACTCAATCCACACAAATGTGTGTTTTGTGTCAGTTCTGGTCGTTTACCTGGCTTCGTAGTCTCAAAGGGTGGGATTCATCTCGACCCTTGCAAGGTTTAGGCAATCATAGATTTGCCTCCACCTTCAAACTTGCTTCAGATTCAGAAACTCCAAGGGAAAGCAAACTTCCTTAGGAGGTTCATTCCAAATTACGCCGAACTAGCTAAAGGTTATACTCGTCTATTGAAAAAGGAAGTACCCTTTGTTTGGGATCAGGTCATGCAAGCTTCCTTTGATGCTTTAAAGAAATCTCTAATACAAGCGTCATTAATGTATGCTCCTGATTATCAAAAAGACTTTAACTTGTATTTGACTGCAGCAGATACGACCATAGCAACAGTTTTAGTGCAAGAAGACAATGGAATTGAACATCCTATATATTATTTAAGCTGAAACTTAAATGATACGGAAATGAAATACTCCTACGTTGAAAAGCTCGCCCTCGAAGCTGTTCAAGCGATACAGAGATTTCAACACTATGTCCTCTTCAGGAAAACTACCGTTTTATCATATTGCAACCCCATGACTTATATATTTTCGAGACAGTTGCTGGGGGGCAAATATTCAAAATGGATAGCAATTCTACAAGAATTTGATTTGGAATTCAAAAAATCCAAATCAAAGAAAGCCCTGGTATTCGCGAAGTTACTATGCGATCTCCCATCGTTGTCCAACGATGCAAACATCCGAAGCAATCGTGGATGAAAATTTGTTTCTGATATCTTCAAGCGATCTGTGGTACATAGATATAATCATTTATCTCCAGACACAAACATATAGGTCTAATACCTCACGCTCTGAACAACGACATATTTGATACCAAGCGAAAGACTACATGATCGTCAGTGATACTCTTTACCGTCGTGGTATCGATACAGTTCTGCGGAGGTGCCTCACCCATGAGGAGGCCGAAAAAGTCCTGAATGATTGTCATTCAGACGCATGTGGGGGGCATCAATTTGGTTATGCCACGGCGCAAAAATTTTTGCGAGCAGGATACTTCTGGCCAAAAATGTTCAAAGATTGCATAACCGCAGTCAGAAGTTGTCATGCTTTCCAAATTTTCAATAGCAAATCCAGAAGACCACCCGCACCACTGCAACCAGTAGTAGCTGTTGGGCCATTCGCCAATTGGGGCATAGATTTCATGACATGTAACCCCACCTCGGCCGTGGGGCATGGGTATATCACAGTCGTAGTAGACTATTTTACCAAATGGGCAGAGGCGATGCCTACATTAAACAACAGCGGCGAAACGACTACCCTTTTCTTTTCTAATCACGTAGTCTCCAGATTCGGCATTCCACAGGCCATAGTCACAGATCATGGATTGCATTTTCACAATCACATGATGGTTGAGTTGGCTGCCAAATTAGAACTGTCCCACGACAGCTCTACTCCATATTATCCGCAAGCTAACGGACAGGTTGAGGCAATCAACAAAGTCCTAAAGCGCATGTTGCAAAGGATGATCGGAGTCCACAAACGGGATTGGCACCTAATCCTATACTCAGCCTTGTGGGCATACCAGACATCAGTAAGAAATGCAACCGGATTCACACCTTTTCAACTTGTGTATGGTCTAGAAGCGATCTTACCTGTTCAATGTGAAATCTCGTCCCTCAAACTCGCAGTCGACCTTCTCCCTGGAACCTCAGAAGAAGAGCCTCATTTCTTGGAACTAATCCAATTGGATGAAACCCATCGTGATGCAGCTTCGGCTGACAAAGCTCATAAGGAACGAGTCAAAGCACAGTTTGACAAGAATGTCAAACCTCACATCTTCTCAAGAGGTGACGTGATCTTACTTTACGACCAGGAATCCAATAAGTTGGGGGTAGGGAAATTCAAATCATTATGGATGGGTCCCTATATTGTTGAGTGAGTATTAGCAAAAGGAGCCTACGAGTTGATGGACTATGATGGGATTCCACTGGCACAACCTTGCAACGGGTTGTACCTCAAGCGTTACTATGCTTGATTTCGCGTAGTAATCCTCATGCTTTTGTTACATTTTTGTTTTCACCAAGACAATTTATTTTGGTCAAGTAATCCTCTTTTTGCATTCATTGGAGATGTCCAACCCACTGGAATCATTCGTTGGATATGCCGATGGAGCAAGTCATAGTTCGCGAAACATGTCTTCTACGGCATGGGCCATTTTCAATCCCAACGGTGAGTTAGTAAGTTTCAGAGGAGTGTGTATTAGTTAGTCTACGAACAATATCGTTGAGTACAGTGCATTGATAGAACTCCTTTCTGATGCCATCACACATGGCATATGCCGACTTATCATCAGGCTAGGCTCACAGCTCGTCATTCTACAACTCACCGGCATCCATTCTGTACGAAATCCAGCTATCTATCACATGTTCCTAAGGGTCAAAATTTTGGAAAGACAGTTCAATTTCATCCAATATCAATAGATTTCCAGAAGTTTAAACACATTAACAGACTCATTGGCAAATTATGTGTTAGATAGACATTTGCGACATTTATAAAAAGAAGCATTACATCAATATATGCAACAGGATCATGTAACCTAACCAAAATAAAGCTCCAAAAATCAAAAATATATTTCATAACTATTTATAGTTTGTACATAATGTTCTGTAACCAAGACAAAATCTTTCGAATGACCCAAAACTCAAAATGCTAGGGGGCACCCTAGTCTAATGATGCTAGTGATAACAAGTCACCGCCTATGCAATCATGCGTAAAAGTCGTCCATCGACTCGGCACTCCAATAGTATGTCGCTGCAACCGCAGAGGCAGCTCGTCGGTCCTCACATCCGGGATACCAAGGGTAAGACCCTCGATCTGGTCCTATAGTGCTCACAGAGTCTCGACCACATCAAGGTCACGAAGGATGGCCCTCCCCACAGCCTCTCTTGCTGGAGTGGCCGTTGGGTCTTTGCAGTGTACTGCTGGTCGAGCTGGTCCAACATCTGCATGAGCACATGAGTTTTGATTAGTCTTGATCAAAAAACATAAGAACATTATAAAGAAAAATGAACAGAGATATGGTCAGAAGAATTACCCATGGCACCCCACTGCTCGCCAACCGGCAACACCAAATCTGGGTCACCTCAGAAATTCATACCAGCATATGGGAACCTGGCATAAACCATCTCTTGATGATCAAACCACTTGAAGAAGTTCTCAGAAAAAGAAATATGGGGTTGGCCAGCGTGCCAAGACATGAGGTCAACCCATCTCTGCATCTGTGGTTCAGTCGCTGAAGGTAGGCCAAGTGAAATGTACTACGGCTGCATCAATGGGATTCTCTCCAAAGCAAAAGCGGTCAAAATAGAACCATAGCCGAAGTTCTTGGATCTTCCGCTTTTCACCTTGGTCAATTGTTCTTTCATCACAGAGAGTACTGCATCACACCAATTGAACACCTTTGGTTCAAGGCATTCCAAAGCATACTGCATGTAAGACTTGTTAGCTATGTGAAGGGCAGAACTACCAGCCAGTCTAGCAAAAGTGAACAGAATGGTCCACAAGGGCCGGTCAGTGACATCTCGGATATTGATATTGTTGTCCGTACTTGGCTGAGATCCCTCTCTACAATGTCGGCGATTGTACTCCCTCGTGAACTCACCCCCACAGCCAGAGCCTGATAATGAGAGAGGGGCACCATGCCTCGATAAACCGGTTAGAAAATAGATGTCCACCACAGTCAAGGGGATCGATTTTCCCCTAATCTGGAACACCTGGTTGATAGGATCCCAGGCATTGAGGAAATATTGCAACAAATTGATTTGTTGCCTCATGCTAGAGATACGAAAAATCTTCAACAAGCCACAGTTTCGCAATGCAGCTACTGTGCCCGGATCATGTAAAGCAACAACGTCCTCTTCTTCATGCTCGTGTTCTCACCATGTAACAACCATTTTGCTCCGATGAATCTCTGAAAAACAAGCAAGAGAAGAGTCAGGATCTTCATTTGGTAAAAAGTAGGCAAAAATCCATGAGGAAACTATGCAAAAGCTTTCCTCCTTGCACCCATCGCACCCCAGTAAGTGTACTGGGAGTGATGCATACTGACTAGTTAGTGAGAAGATCAGTATGCATCACACCTTTCGATTAAGGAAGGGTGCGAAAGTCCCAGGGCGAGTTCTTCAAACCCCAGAGGCTCAGTAGAACAAGGAAACAGGCTCAGAATCCAAAATGAAAGGCATGCAATTGAAGAGCACAAGTTTAGCTCCTACCTGGTCCAAGCGGCATCGGGAATCATCCACAAAATCTCCCGGAATCAGCTGGTGAAAATCGAGGGGGGAAAGAACCTCCAGAGCTCCAACAAACCAAATTCAAATGAAATGGTAAAATGAGAGGTAAAAGTCACTTTTAATTTACCATGCACATAATTCAAGTAAAATACTAGTGTTATTAACTCATTTATCAAGCATATGTTTTCATTTCTAATCGGTTTGATGAAGCAAATGAACAGGTAGTACAATCTTTGAAAGAACAAAATGCTAATGTTGAATCAAAGACTCAATGACCATCATTATGAGCAGTGTTACCGCAGGGTTCAAGCTCGTTAAAAAATAAACATAAGTCATGAGCAAATGTTTCCCCCAGCATTTAAGCTCATTAAAAAATGAACCGGCAAATAACCATTGTGAATGCCTTATCGCTAGCTTTTGAGCCTTGGTCGTGTTCTCATCATCACCTCCACTCTGTTTTTAGCCAATCATTCACCCCCATATGATTTTTTA